>APFE030502220.1:34879-56176 GCA_000404065.3 Pinus taeda
ATTTCAAGGCCACAAAAAGGTGTCTTGGAAGCTTCCTTGGAACCTACACATGTCACAAAAACAAACCCACTTCCATATATAAAGTAAAATATATTATTTTCTAATATTTAATCAAGAATTTCTCTTAAAAATGCTTAAAAATAAATAATATTTGGAAAATATAAATGAAACGCATTAATGGTGAATAATAGGGAAAATGAAGTGATATGGTGGTGAATAATGGGTGGTATAATAGAATCATAGGTGAAAAATGTATGGTAATGAGTGACATTTGTATCATTTTGAAGCCCAAACAGGCCTTCTACTGATTACATGTACCATCTGTACAACTCGGAAAATTATACAACTAATATTACATTTTTGCTGAACTCTAATTTCAACTCGGTATTTCTTATACATCACATACATGAGTTATTTTTGAGTGAATTATTAGTTATCTGATTGACCAATGCATGTGAATTAAGTCCCGTTTAATTCACTTAATCACTGACTAGTTCCTCCAACAATTAGAACTAGTTTAACTGAATTTAACTCAGATAAACTGAATTAAATAATTACAACTCAATAATAACTCAACCTGGGACCCTAAAGTTTATGGATCACTCCGCACAACTCTATACAGACTCCCAACTCGAATTTACTGAGGCAACTATGTCAACTTAACATAGTTACCTATTACAAGTTGCTATGAGAATAGAATTACAATTTAATTCCTAATTTAATTCAAGGACAATATGAATTTGGATTTTCTTGATGTTATTTTTAAATTTCTATTTGTTATTTTCAACACTAATGAGTACTAAGAATAGAGAGATATAACGAAGAATATTATGTGTCCATAATGAAAAGTGATACTTGGTAACTAATAGAATTGCTTGAAAATAAAATAACGTAGGATAAAAATGGTTATTCAAACTCAAATTTAATGTTGATGGAAACATAGATAAATATAAAGCTAATTTGGTTGCAAAAATTTGCTCACAAAAAGATGAAATTTATTATGATGAAACCTTTTAACATGTAACTAATATAAACACAAATAGATTAATGATTTCATTAGCAAAAAAATATAATTGGAAACTATATCAAGTAGATGTTAAGTCTAATTTTTTCAATGGGGAACTAAAGAAATAAGTATAACTTGTTTAGACAAAAGGATATGTAAACAAGGGTGAAAATAATCTTGTTTTAAAGTTAAATAAAACTTTGTATGGATTAAAATAGGTCCCAATATCATGATATGTGAATATTGAATGATTCTTTATTCAGAAAGGTTTTATGATAAGTAAGAGTGATCCTCACTTATATATCAAGAAAAATTACAAGGGGAATGTTGCTTTGATATCCTTGTATGTTGATGAACTCATTATAACATGCAATGCATCTAAGTTTAATAATGATGTTAAAATGCAATTGTCATAGATTTTTGAGATGAAATACCTTGGTGATTTGCATTATTTCTTAGGTCTTGAAATATGGAGAGAAGTTGGCCACACACTGGTTCCAAAGAGATAATATACAAGAGAGCTACTAAAAAGGTTTTATATACATAATTGTAAAATAGTCTTAATTACTTTAGAACATAATGCAAAACCCTATCGTTACAATGGAGCAAGAGAGGTGGATATTACACTATATCATCAGTTGGTGGGAACTGTAATCTATCTCAGTACAATCAAGCTAGACTTAGCATATTCAATCAACATATTACATCAGTTCATCGTAAAGCTTCTTGAATTACATTAGAAATAAGTATATAGAGACCTTTAGTATCTAAAAGGGACTATTAATTTTTGTATTAAATATATTGATGATTTTGACATTGAGTTGGCAGGTTATTCTAGTTCAAATTGGACCAAAAATTCCTAGTGATAGAAGATAAAATTTAGAATATGCATTTAGTGTTTAATCCTAGATCGTGTCATGGAGCATTAAGAATCAAAAAATTGTTTCTTTGTCATCAATTGAAGCTAGGTACTAAGCTTTGTGCAATGCTAATTGTGAAGTAGTTTGGTTGAGGCAGTGTTTGAAGATGTCGGGGAAGAATGGAAAACATCAGAAAATTCCAACGATTATAAAATGTGATAATAAAAGCTCTATTAAATTAGGTAACAATCCTATGTACCATACAAGATCAAAGAACATTGAGACTCAATATCATTTTGTTAGGGAAAATATGTAGTCTAATGAAATTGATTTAGTTTGTTGTAATACAAATATAAATTTGGCTGACATATTTACTAAGCCTCTTAGAAAGGAAAAGTTTGAAATATGTAGGAATATGTTCAGCGAGGTAGAGAACAAATTTCTCCATTATGGGGGAGATTTATAATAATGGGGAAAATCTAGAATTCATTATTTTAAGGATTTTTTTAATGCTTTGTAATGTTTTCACTAAGATCATGTGTCTTAATTAGGTCTTAGATCCCATTTTCGAGGAGTTTTTTTAAAATCTGGAACTACATTGTAATAATGTACTTGATTTATGCCTCAATGAATGTGAAATCAATTGTAGACAACCTCTGATTGTGATTGTTGCTTCATATATGAGCTACTTATCATCATTTCAAATACTTTGTCTTCCATTTTTCTTATATTAAAGCTTCACTTATCCACTCAAAAAATGGATAACCTTTCGATGCTAAATATATAACTTCAGTTTTTAGAAATAGAGTAAATAATATGATCAAAATTGATAAAGAATAAGATTGGATTAGACATAAGAAAATTCTTAGAAAGAATAATCTCTTTCTCCCACCGTTAGGTCATGAAAAATAGTGTGATAATATTCCAAAATATCTCAATTCCTATTTTTCATTATCATTTGTGTACGAGGTAATATTGTAATTACAACTTTGTATAAACCATCAACTTCTATATTTCTCTCAAATATAAATATCATTGAAAATCACTAAAACTTTTGGCTTCTTAAAAGGCACATTATGACATATTCGTTCATTTTTTACCCATCTCATGAAAAAATGAGAATTATCCATTTTCATGAGACTCATCAAACACCATTAAACTATTAATTTATTTTTCATTTGCTAGCAACAATATTGATTTTATTATCCTCAATTATAAATAATTATCTAACCCCTCCCCCAGTGCTACCCTAAATTTAATGGAATGATTATTTGCAAAGAATAGAATCCCCCCCTTCCACATATAACAAAATCTCCTTGTGACAAGTCATCAAAAAAATATTAAAGAAATGTCTTATCAATATGTTCTTCAACCACCAATGCCATTGTTTCCTCTTCCTTATACCATTGTAAATAATTAATATGTTGAGCTGATTTCTTGCACACTTTATTGGACGAATGCATTTTTTCTTCAAAATCGAAAGACACCTAGCTAATAACATCCCAAGCCGCTATGAAGGAAAGATTATTAAAGGCCTTTTTTTAACGATTCATTGACCAATTCTTCAAATCTACTTGAATAAAATCCCATGACCATTTATTTTTTGATGTTGTTAGTGCCTCCACTTCCAGACACACCTATTTTAAATAATCACAATCCATGATTGAATGATCCATTGTCACCCCATTGAGTGTGCAAAGAGAACATCTTCTCTATCCCTCCTAGTTAATTTTATATAATCCATCCCAAGTTAATAGTTTTTCTATAAATTAACACTACATAAACAACTTTTCTTTAGAAGGACATTTCAAATTCCAAATATGGTTCCACAACCATTGACGTTTTCTTATTCCATATTCTATACATAGAAACATATATCAAAACCTATATGTATAAATCCTTAGAAGGTGAAGAGGACTAGGGTTATCGTGAAATTTCATTACCTATGAAGTTTAGTCTATCTACCCCATGTCATCCTTGTCTTAAAGGGATTTACAATGTCACAAAGCATGAAAAATCTTCTATCACTTATTGATTGAATAACGTATAGTGATGGTAGTGGTCTCTTCCACTCCCAACCCATGTATTCTCTCCAAATGAAGGAGATACTCCTCACGCGCCTTCCAAGCTAAGTCTCTCCAAATGAATGGAAAAAATAAACATATAAAGTTGAGAAAGAAACTATCAATATTGAAAAAAAAAACACAATACAACCTTCAATCCTCTATATATATATAAGATTTAAAATAAATTTATTAAATTTTTCAGACATCAATATTAATAATTCATCATTATATTATATTATAAACTTCATTTATATAAAATTATTATATTTAATTTATGATCGTTACACTTTTCATAATATTATTTATATATATATATGATGATTGTTAAAACATCATCCTTATTAATTATTACACAATATTTTTTTTTTGTGAAGCAGAGAACTTACCTTCTATTTCAATAACCCAAAAGTAAAGTTACAATAAGTACAAAAGGCCTGAATATCTCATGGCCTATGAAACCAACAAGATCGTACTATCAAAGATGTGATCAACTAAACAAACTAAAGGACAAGCAACCGACCAATTGTCCCCACAATTACAAGTTGATCCAAAGTCAAAATTCACGATACCTCCCATTATTAACTTGCAAAGATTGAACAAACTCGCGACCCCACAAACTAGCCCGACCAGATCTAACCGTCGATTGCCACTGCAAAAAAGGATGACTTAGAGAGATATCGAAGAGCCAAGATACAAGATCTTTAAGGTGCGATGAAGGGTTGTAAGACGACCCCCACCCCTACCACGTGTTGAGAGCCGAGTGGAATCGCTCTCAATGAACCAAAACCACTTACCATTTATAATTATTACACATCTCATTTCTTATCATTATACTTTTTTATTTATACTTTAATATGGATATTTAATAATAAATTTGTATAAATAATAGATAGTTGTGATAATTTTGAAGTAGAAGGAGAAAGTTTATAAAGGCGTTCTTAAAATCACTTTAGTATGTTTGTGTTGAAAGATACCATAGTGAATTATGGCATTTTAAGAATATGAATATTATTTTATTTATTTAAATTTTTTATTTATATTATTTTTAAATAATATAATTGATAGCAAATTATATCATTCAAATATTTCTATATAAAATTGACCATTTAAATAAAAAATTAAATAAGCTTCTCACTCTTAGAGCATACGAGGAAACCTAAATTTATAAATACATCAAACAAGATAAATACCATTATCTCCATTTGAAATGATAAATTCAATAGTAGTTTTATAGATAATTTCACACTTGCAAAATTATTTGAAAGGCAATAATATATATGTGGATAGCTCTCCATCATCCCTCTACTTGATGATCTCATAGATCATCTCAAAGAAGAACAATTATTTAAAAAATGAATGATGCGTGCACGGATTGCTATATTCTATTTCTTATTTTTGTGCCCACCCAGAAATTATGTTAACCAACATCCCTCAATGTCAAGCCATGCAATTTCATGTTAATATGTTTTTCCAACATTAAAATATTATAGAAATTTGAAGTCAATTTCAACAATTGTTTGTTGCCATTTCTTCTGTCCCTTTATAATTTAGCTTGATCAATGGGTTTCTATGGCCACGTCAAAAACAATTATTTCAAAAGTTTTAATTCAAATCAGTAATCTTATTTTACACATCATTATCAACTTATATTAAATAGTGATATATTATATATTTTTCTTTTACTAATTTTTTAATTATTTTTATATGATAAGTCTACATTTAAGACATTTTTTTATTATTATATTTTTTTATGTTAGTATATTTTATTATTTTTAAATAATAACTTTATGTGGCAACATCTTCTCCATGTTCTTCATATTGAACTCTTAAACATCTCTCACTGCAACTAACATAGATTTCATTTTAACTCCACATCAGGTTTGAGAGGGATTGTTTGGAGTTGCAAAAATTAAAAGAAAACTGGTTCCTCCTATTTTTTAAATCCAAAGTTCAACTAATAAAATGTATATTTTATTATATATATATTTTATATATTATATTATATATAAATAAATAAAAACTACATGAAAATAATGGAGAATGGATTCATTAGGTGGTTTTGTTTTTGTTTGTATTGATGATTTACATCCTATTTTCTAGGAGTTTGTTTGATCTCCCTACCTAAATATACTCCTATAAAATATGTATTCTTTGATTGTTTTAATTAATGAAAACCAACATTGTGGAAGCCTCAGGGTCCTCAGTTGAGGACATCGAGTTTCATTCAATTAGGTTTTCTTCTTCCATTTTGAGTTGGTATTAGACCCTTATGAGCTTGGGCCTGGTCTCCCTTATGAGAGTTACAAGACAAATCAATCTTTTTGTGTGCCTTATGAAAGTTTAACTATGCTATTAATATTTTTTTAAATGTTATATGTCAACCGGAATCATAACAATACCTTATACTTCGAATTAGAAAGAACCTCCTAATGGAGTAACCCCCTCTCTATATAAATGTATTTAATGTTTAATAAATTCTTTATATAAAGTCCATACAAAATCATATTATTTGAAATGGACAGTAAAATATTTTATTTATAGCTAATAGTAAAATATTTTTTTGTTATTGCACCTAGAGGTGTTGTACAACCTAGTATAGAGTAAATTTGTAGGTGTAATGTAAGTATTCAAACAATTACAAATGTTGTCTTAATTTAAAAAAAAATAAAAATAAAGTGATGGGATGATTGCAAACATTTAAATTTTGACTCAATTAATAAAGAAATATCAAAGTAATAAGAATAATAAGATTCAGTTTGTTATATTTTCATTTTGTTACTAAATTGCGAATAAGCTTTGTTATGATACCATGGGCCAATACCATGCATGCCCCAATGCTATAACTTATTTCACAACCAAAATATTTTATAACAGTATGACAAAATTCTTAACCATGGATATTCACCCCCACTTTACTATGGATATTATTAACTTGTAAAGACTAGCACGACCACATTAATAAATGTGGTTGATAAACACTAATAAGCTCATATAAAGAACGTATATCAATTATCAATAATATTAAGAATTAATGTTATTATCAATAATATTAATATAAATATAAGAACCATATTAATAATAATTAATATTATATTATTACTATTATATTAAATAATAATAATAATAATAATAATAATAATAATAATCTCTGCCTGGGGTAGCTCAAGTGGCGATGGCCGTGGAATGAAGTCTCAGCGAACTGGAAGATATGGGTTCGAATCTTGTATACCATCCCTTGATGCGGGGTGAATAATGGACATGTAACATTGACAATGAGAGAGTCCTACGAAGCTTAACAATAATAATAATAACAACAATAATAATAATAATAATAGTAATAATAATAACAACAACAATTATATTAATAATAATCTAATAAATTATATTAATCATCATTTAATAAATACTAATCAAGTGATTATGAAATAAGCATTTAATAAAAATAAAATAACAATGTAAATGTTGTTGATAGGAAATTCAACTTTAAACACTCCACGAGAACAAGCTATTAAACTCGAGTCTCTTCAAAAACACACTGAGACCGATGACAAAAGTTGCACCAATTCAAATCAACGAGATAATGATCATGACCATTCATGATTTCCAACCAATCCCTTCTTGCATTCTCTGGCATTTTTGCATAATGTTGAAAAGAAAAAGGTGGTGAAATCTGCTAGCCATCTGTTGATTTCACTCTTGATACAGTTGTAAATGTGAGACCCTACCTCTCTCTGTCTCCAATATCTATAGTGGCTCATTGTAAGGGAATAATATTAAACCCATCGGATAAATATTATAAACCCAAGGTATAAAACCCTAAGATAAATATTATAAACCCTAAAATAAACATGCTTGACCATGATTTACCATCATTGATTTTCATACTGAGATGATGTTTGTCAGAATGTGACGTTGGACCATGGTTGACCATAGTTTATTTTCATTAAGAGATAATCATTGGCACATTGTCACATTCGACCATCATTGACCATGGATGATCATGATTGTAAACCCAATCGATTTATATTAAACCCTAGGATTGATATTATAAATGCTATGAACAATATTATACCCTAGGAATATGAACCAGATAAACCCAAGGGATTTATATTATAAAACAAAGCGAATAATAAACCCAAGGGATTAATTCTAAAACCCAATGGTATTATAAACCCAAGTGAATAGTATTGAATCCAAGGGATTAATATTATAAATGCAAGGTATATAAACCCTAAAGGGATTGATATTATAAACCCAAGGGATTAATACTAAAAACACAAGGGACTAAAAACCTAGAGAATTGATAATATAAACCAAAGGAAATAATATTAAACCCAATGGATTAATATTATAAACCCAAGGTGTATAAACCCTATGATAAATGTTATAAACCCAAGGCAATAATAAACCCAAGGAATAATATTAAATCCAAGTGATAAATATTATAAACCCGAGAAATATAAACCCTAAGATAAATATTATAAACCCAAAGATAGATATTTGTCACAATGTGACATTGAAATATGGTTGACCATGATTGATTTTCATATTGAGACATCGTTTTTTTCAATGCGATGTTTGAAAATGGTTGACCACTGTTGACTATGGTTAATCTCCATATTGAGACAGTGTTTGTCACAATGTGAGGTTGGACCGTAGTTGACCATGAATGACCATCATTCTGACAATGTGACGTTTGACCAAGAGATAGCATTTGCCACAATGTGACCATGGCTGACCATGGTCGATGATGATTGAACCCAAATGTATTATAAACTCAAGGGATTCATATTATAAATGCAAGGTATATATACCCTAAAGAGATTGATATTATATACCCAAGGGAATAATATTAGACCCCAAGGAATAAATATTATAAACCCAAGGAATATAAACCCTAAGATAAATATTATAAACCCTAACATAAATATGTGTCACAATGAAATATTGGAATATGGTGATCATGATTGATTTTCATATTGAGACAAATAAAACCTAAAATAAACATGGGTGACCATGATTTACCATCATTGATTTTCATACTGAGATGGTTTTTATTACAATGTGATGTTGGACTATGGTTGACCATGGTTGATTTTCATATTGAGATAATCTTTCGAACATTGTGACATTGGACCATCGTGGATAATGGATGACCATGATTATAAACCCAATGGATTTATATTAAACCCTAGGATTAATATTATAAACCCTATGAATAATATTATACCCTCGGAATATGAACCAAATAAACCTAAGGGATTGATATTATAAACTGAAGGGAATAGTAAACCCAAGGGATTACTTCTAAAACCAAAAGGTATTATAAACCCAAGGGAATAATATTAAATGCAAGGGACTAATATTATAAATGCAAGGCATATAAACCCTAAAGCGAAAAATATTATAAACCCATGGGAATAATAAATCCAAGGGATTAATACTAAAAACCTAAAGAATTAAAAAACAAAAAGATTGATAATATAAATACAACGGAATAATATTATACCCAAGGTATTAATATTATAAACCCAAGGTATCTAAACCCCAAGATAAATATTATAAACCCAACGCAATAATAAACCCACAGGATTATAAACCTAAGGGAATAATATTATTCCCAAGGGATAAATATTATAAACCCAACTAATATAAACCCTAAGTTAAATATTTTAAACCATAAGATAAACATTTGTCACAATGTGATGTTGGAATATGGTTGACCATGGCTCATTTTCATATTGAGACAACATATGTCACAATGCAGTGTTTGAAAATGGCTTACCATCATTGACCATGGTTGATCTCCATATTGAGACAATCTTTGTCACTATGAGACGTTGGATCATGCTTGACCGTGGATGACCATGGTTGTGACAATGTGACATTGGACCAAGAGATAGTCTTTATCGCAATGTGACCATGGTTGACCATCGTTATTGACCATGATTGGACCCAAAGGTATTATAAACCTAAGATAATAATATTAAACCTAAGGAATTAATATTATAAATGCAAGGTATATAAACCCTAAAGGGATTGGTATATAAACCCAAGGGATTAATACTAAAAACATAAGGGATTAAAACCCCAAAGGATTAATAATATAAACCAAAGGGAAATATAAACCCAAGGGAATAATATTATAAACCCAAGGTATATAAACCCTAAGATAAATACTATATACCCAACGAAATAATAAGCGCGAGGGATTATAAAACCAAGGTAATAATATTAAACCCAAGGGATAAATATGATAAACCCGAGGAACATAAACTCTAAGATAAATATGATAAACCCTAAGATAAATATTTGTCACAATGCGACATTGAAATATGGTTGACCATGATTGATTTTCATATTGAGACAATGTTTTTCACATTACAACATTGGACAATGATTGACCATCGTTGATCATGGTTGATCTCAATATTGAGACAATGTTTATCACAATGTGATGTTGGACTATGGTTGACCATGGATAACCATGGTTGTCACATTGTGACATTGGACCAAGAGACAGTCTTTGTCACAATGTGACCATGACTATTGACCATGGTTGACCATGATTGACCATGTTTGAGCATGGTTGAGACAACCTTTGTCACAATTTGATGTTGGAATATGGTTGACCATGATTATAAACCCAATGGATTTATAAAACTAAAGACTAATATTATAAACCCTATGAATAATATTATACCCTGGGAATATGAAGCCTTAGATTAATGAACTCTGTAAGTTACTATTTTATAGGCCTTTTTAATGAAAACAAATCAAAATATAATACAAAACTTAGAAACAAATGAATAATAAATAATGATTTTTTCAAAAATAAATTCATATAAAATAAAATGAAAAGAAATAAGTATTTGTAAATTCATTTACTATAATATCATCTGAATATATTAAATTTTTAAAAAATATATCATGTGAAACATTATTGATTGAATTTTAAATCTATAAATTTACAATTTTTAATGTGTGATATATTTAAAAAATTGGTAATTAAATTAAAAAGCAAATAAAAACCCAATTTTATATTTTTACTTCATCTATTTTGCTTATTATCAATTTACAATTTAATGCATTTCAAATTTTAAAAATAGAAATACATTTCAAAACATCAACCGTAATTTCTAAATTTCATAATTTATTAATCATGGAGGGACTTAACATGAAACTTATTAATATAAAGAATGTACTTCATCAGTAAAATATTTCAATGCCATATAAAGTAAAATATTTCAATATCAACTAATATGTACAATGAAAAGAAATAAATTTTCATGGTTAAAACATTTTTAAGGATTTCAAGAAATCTTAGTATTTTATATTTGGGCAATATTTTTTGTCAATTTTATCTTTCAGATGCAAACATTTTTTCTTCAAATTTCACATTTAAAAAAAAAAAATTACACAAGAAGAAATTATATCACTCTAAACACTTCTTAGGTTTGTGATTAAAATAGACCAATACTGATATTTAAAAAAAAACTAATAATGTCATCTTGCAATTTGAAATTTTTTTATTGAATTATTCTTATTTAAATTTAGAGCACAAATCCATTCATACTATTTTACCAAATTCTACACTAATCCTACACAGAAAACCTAGGACTAACCAAATTCATAATTGGGCTACTTTTATACATTTCTATTTGAAAAGTAAAGAAATATTCCATAGAACACTCCTTCAAATCATTAACATCTAAACCACATCTTGTTACTAAATTTATGGTGGACACATATTTGATCTCGTGGAGATTCGTGGCATAGGCTGGTCAAACCTTGTACTCCTTATTTGTGTAGTGACACATATTCCTCTTGAGAGTCAAGGTCCCGTAATTTGGCCTTGTGATCCAATATCAAACAGCCAAACATATCATAAAGGTTTTCCATGTTAAATTTGCAACTATCAAACAACTGTGGCAACGTACAAATATATGTATGTTCAAATATTGGTAAAGAAGATAGGGAAATAATTTGTTGCCACAATTATAGGAAAATACCTTGTCATATATGGTATTTAAAATTTTCTTATTAATCGAAGAAGATGTAGCATTCACAACTTATCACCAACATTCTTCTAGCATGAGCAGAAGATTGGAGTAAACAATATGATCTTCGAACAGGTTGAGGGGCATCTTAACTCCATAATGGATGGAATTTATTTTCACCATAGTGAAGACATAGAAAAATACCTTGTTATATTTTTTTTATATAAATGAATGTTATAAATAATAATGAGCAACTCATCATGGAGGAACTTATTAGAATTGGAATAATCTCAAATACCTAGGAAATTGGTGTTGGGGACGAGCCACATGCCATGAATATATTTCTTTAAATCTATGAAAAGTAATCGGTCATTTTGATAAATAAAATTTTCTTATATATAAATGAATTTTATAAATGATAATGAGGAATTTATTATAATTGGAATAATCTCAAATCCATAGGAAATTGGTGGGTGGGGAGCCACATGGCATAGATCTAATTTTTTAAATTTATTAAAATTAATGGACCATTTTCCCAAATAAAAATGACTTATATATAAATGAATGTTGTAAATAATATTTAGGGACTTACTAGAATTGGAATAATCTCAAATCCCTGGGAAGTTGGTGGATGGGGAGCCGTGTGGCATGAATCTAATTCTTAAATTTATTAAAAGTAATGGACTATTTTGCTAAATAAATTTTACATATATATAAATGGATGTTATAAATAATAGTGAGGAACTTATTAGAATTGAAATAATCTCAAATCCCTAGGAAATTGTTGGGTCGCACAACTTTAATTTTTTCAATTTATTAAAAGTAATGTACCATTTTTCTAAATAATTTTTTCTTATATATAAATGAATGTTACAAATAATAATAAGGAACTTATTAGGATTGAAATAATATCAAATCCCTAAGAAATTGGTGGGTAGAGATCCACGTGGCATGAATCTAATTTTTAAATTTATTAAAAGTAATGGACCATTTTGCTAAATGAATTGGAATAATCTCAACATGGAGGAGCTTATTATAATTGTAATAATCTCAAATCCCTAGGAAATTGGTGTGTGGGGAGCCAGTTGGCACAAATACAATTTATTAAATTTATTGTAATCGAATGCAATGTAAAAAAACTCAAAAAAAAAAAAAAAAAAATACACTCTGTAATACATTACAACTGTTGATAAACATTAAGAAGAAGCATATGCTGAGCGTATTCCCTTGAGAATCAATCTAGGCCCTCAAAAAAAATATCAACAAAACTCCTAGAATTAGGATTCATTACAATAGCATGAGACAATACCATGGCTTTTCAAAACTACATGCCCAAAAAACATAACTTATTTCACAATCAAAATATTTTATAACAATACAAAAAAAATTCTTACACATGGATATTATTAATTTACAAATAAGCTTTCTTACAATACCATGGGCCAACACCATGGCTTATCAATACCACATGCACAAAAAAGCATAACATACTTCACAATAAAAATATTTTATAAAATATAAAAAGATTTTTATAATGGATATTCACCACCACTTTGCCATTGATATTATGAACTTGTGAACAGGTGTTTTTACAATAGCATGGGATAATACCATGGCTTATCAATAGCACATGCCAAAAAATGATAAATTATTTCACAATCAAAATATTTTATAACAATATGGCAAGATTCTTAACCATGGATATTGACCTCCACTTTACCACATATATTATTAATATGTAAATAGGATTTTTTACAATACAATGGTAAATACCATGACTTGTTAATACCAAAATTCCCAAAAAACACAACTTATTTCACAATAAAAATATTTTAATTTAATTTAATTTTATACCATTTTTTAATTGAAGCTAAAAGGAAAAAGGGTATAATTAATTTTGAGATATATCTAAACACTCTATCATCAATAATTCTAATAGAAATTAAATAAAGGTTTTAATAAAATTAAAAATGAGAATACTTTTATATTTAAAGATGTGAAATTTATATAATACAAATAGTGTTAGTAAGAACTAACATAAATTCATCTTAACTAAGGATGCAAGCGATGAAAGGAAAAGTGAAGTGAAGAGAGGGGGAGGGAGAAGGAGACAGTGACAAAGCTGAGAGGGAGAGAGTGATGGGGTGAGATGGAAAGAGGGAGGTGGGAGAGAGAGGAAGGAAGAGAGAGAGGAGGGGAGAGAGAGAAGGAGAGAGGGAGAGAGATAGAGGGAGATGCAGTTGGAGGGTAAGAGAGAGATGAAATAAAAAAGACATAGAAAGATAGATATGGAAAAAGAGAGAGAGAGAAGGAGTGGCAAGGGAGATATGGGAAGAGATTGAGGAAGAGAGGAGAGGAGGGAAGAGAGGGATATGGAGGCATAGATATGACGGGGAGAGAATAAGGGCAAGAGAAAGAGAGGGAGGCACAAAGATGGAGGAGAGAGAGAGAAGGGGGCAGGTAGGGAGATAACGATAGAATTGGATAGAGAGAGAGGGGGAGGGATGGGAGGAGGGAGAGACACTCGGAGGTGGGAGATAAAAGGAGAGAGAGGATCTGAGAGAGAGATGAAGTTGGAGGGGGAGAGAGAGGGAAGGAATAATAAAGACATAGAGGGAGAAACGTAGACAGAGAGAGGGAGTGACAAGGGAGAGATGGAAAGAGAGTGAAGGAGAGAGGAGAGAAGGAGGGAAGAGAGAGAGAAAGAGAGAAGATGAAGAGTGAAAGAGAAGGGGATAGAGAGAGGTGCAGAGGGAGAGGGAGGGAGAGAGAGAGATACATAGGTATGGAGAAAGAGTGTGTGTATATTTTGGGGTTGAGATAGAGAGAGAAAAGAAGAAAGAGACACCTAGATATAAATATAGATATTATATAGTATTATATAACCAACCTAGATCTATCTTAACATGGATCTATCAAGCTCTACGAGGGATCAAATCTCTAGAGGTGCAAACCTTTCCTCAAGTTTGCACTAAAAAGGAAAGGTTGGCATTTGAAGAGATTGGATCCCTCTTGGCCCTTGATAGATCCAGATAAGATGGATCTAGGCTTCTTAATACATTTTTGTTTTAAACATTCAATGTTAAATAAAGATAAAATGAACACATCATGTAATATCAATAATATTATATGTCAACTCCATATTAAGTACATAATGTATTACATATATCCCTACTAAAAAGTATTTTTTTTTTTACTTTCAATTATAATTTCTATATAAATTGATATAAATAAATGGAATTGAAATTATAAATGCATTTTATTTTTTCTTATTTACTTTTAAATTTTTTTTTAAAGTACTAATTTTTTATTTTTTAAGTTTACTTTTATACATCTTCTTACCATATACTTTATATTATTTAAATATCTCATATTCTGCGTTATTTTAAAACAGTAATAAATACTTTATATTATTTAGATATCTCATATTCTGTGTTATTTTAAAGCAGTAATTAGTTTTTGGTATAAATGACCACACCACATATGATCCAAATATTTTCAAGTACATAAGGTGAAATACGGAATCATATTCACTTATGCCCCATAGATAATTTTCATACCCATCCATCCAGTGGGGGATGGACATGATGGAAAAATCATTGCATTTGGAAAATAGAAATATCTGTATTGTAGTTTCATATAGAAATATTTTCTTATATTGGATGATCCATGGTATTAATCCATTGTAAAAAATATTTTTTTTTAAAATTTAGATAGAATTGAATAATTGTATTTTTTCTGTGTTATTATTATTTGTAAAATTTTTTGATATAAGTATTATTTTATTAATTGTAAATGTAGCATTATGTGACAACATTTTTTTCATACTAGATTGTAGAGCACTTTCTTCATACTCAGTTGTAAAACACCTATCATCGTAGTAATTAACCATTCCCTCTGTCACAAAAAAATTCTCACCAAGTAATCTATACTAAAATTTCAATTAAAAATTTTATTATTTTTTTTCCATTAACCAATAATTCATTAAATTAAGAAATAGATAGATTAAATAACCACGTTTATGAGGCTCAGTGATGGTTATAGAGAACTCTCAAAATTACCCTTACCCATCTTGGAAGTCAAGGATTCACTTACAGTCCACAGATTCACCTACAAATGGTATGAAAAAACGGAAAAACATGTGGATCATAGATTCACAAATTCATTTAAAATATACCTATAAAAGATGAGAGACACACAAATGCTGGGAGTAGTGATTCTTCGTAGAGATCTTCCTCCTTCGAAGAAAGTTCACTACATTTTTTTGAGTCCCAATATAGAATTTTATTCGGGCGTCCATACATATCTAGAAAAGTGCCAATTGCAAAATGAAATAAGGTTAATGCGTTTTTAACTTTTTAAATAATTATTTGCGCATATTAATAATAAATAAGTATTCACCCTTATATTTAACTTTTATATTTTCAAAATAAAATTAAAAGTATTCGATTATTTATAAATGACCTCCTCATAACTTGAAAGCTGAAGATGACATTGCATCTTCCCTGTTTACTCCTTTCGAAAGCGCCATAATAATTGAGTTGAGATAACTTACAGTTGAAGATGGCATGCACGTCTTCCCTGTTTACCCCTTTCGAAAGTACCATAATAACTGATGACCTTGATTTATGTTCAAGCTTATCCATGAGGCCGTGTATTCTCTTTACTCCTTTAGAAACTTCACCATAATACCCACTCATTTATCACAGGTCCCTCCTCTCAAAAAAAGAGAGTAACATAACCTTTTGCTTACTATTTTGCTTTGCCAATTAATTCTTCTTCTCTTTTTCTTATTTTTTCTATTATCGTTGATACTTAAATTGAAATATATTCTTCATCAGTGAAAGTCTAAATGGGAAATTACTGGGTGTGTATGTTTGTGTTCGCAGGCCAAAGCCAAGTACAGAAATCTCGCATGGTTTTGAGAACAGATGGGAGGGTTAAGATGTGTGCCACTGCATGTAAATTTTTTAACATGAATATACTGTTTATGTTTGCTAGAGAAAGCCGAGATAATCTAGTCTCTTACAGTCCACTCCGCTTATTTCAATGTCCAACACCAACCAGACCTTCATGTACTTCAGCCTCAAGACAAGCGGAGTCGGAGAGCGGTAACATGTCATCCTATAAAATTTGCCTAATTTCATTTTCAGAATGCATTTAGTTAGACATATTTATTTTACAACTTAGTATAACAGTAACAGCGATGCGTAAATTTTTTTTTGGATGAAAGTAGAGTTTATATCTGTATTTTTAAAATAAAAATAAAATATTATTTAAATTAAAAAATAGTGTAAGCTATAATCAAAATAAATATATATATTTGGTTAGCTGTATTTCAAAAAAAATATGATAAAACTTAGCTGTAATAGTATTTGCCTTATTGATTGTTGACATTACAACCCATTTCACTCTCTCTTATTCAGATAAAATATAAGAATTTTTATATCAAAGCTTTTATATTTAAAATACATTAAAAAATAATGTTGAATACTATTTAATTTTAAATTTTATGGATATTTAATAAACATTTTAATACTAAAGCTATATGTTTAATATTTATTGAAAGTGAAATTAACATACAATTAATTATAATAATATTATAATAATATAATAAATTAAAAAATATTGACTATAAATCAAACAAAAAACAATATCCTCAAGTATTTTTTAAAGTAATAAATAGATAAACAATAAATTAACATTATTCATTTTTCTTTAATAATTTGAATTGGATACTTAAAATAATAATTTAATTCCTCTAGCTATTTATTTAATATTAACGTTAAAAAAAATATAAAAAATATAATATATATTAATATTAATATATATTATAAACCAGAATTAAGAAGGAAATAGTATAAAGTAAAAGTTTAAATAATATTGGAATGATTTAAAAATATATAATAGAGAAAAAGATGTTAATCCACGGAAAATGAATCATAAAATAATATCTCAACGCTCATCGTTAACCTAAATATTTTTAATTTCAATCATTACCTAGTTAAAATAATAATAATAATAATATGTTATATATTATACAAATAATTGAAGAATTAAATTCTTTTTGATATAGTATTTCTTGTGCATTTTGACCCTTTAATCACGGGTTATTTTTAAATGGAGTAAATGATGTTTGACTTATTTGATTCCATTTTCATGTGGTTGAATCCATTTATGGATTCAAAAAGGTAATTTAAAAAAATCATATATCTATATATATATAGAGAGAGAGAGAATCATAACCATCATCCCTAAAGTCCCTAGAGGGATGAAACCTATGGAGGTGAGTTTTTTTTTTTCAGTTTTGGACTATAAAAAGGGTTTGGATCTCAACATATTTCATCCCTCTTGGGTGTTGTTAGATCCATGTTTAAGATGGTTCTATATTGGTTTTATTTGTAGGAGAGAAAATGGGCGTTGTTCAGTAATGGGTAATGCACAGTGTGGAATTCGGTGGGCTCTTTTACATTGCATTGAACTTCAATTTTTAAGAGGTGAGAGGAGCCTAGTAGTGTTCATGGCCAAAGAAAATCCATGGATTATGGATAGCTGCCTTGTTTCTACTCCAATTGAATTGTTTGTACTCCAATCGAATTTGGATTCCTCTTTACGAGTTAGACAAATTTTTATTTTATTTTTTTACATTTTGAGTTTTTATGCTTCCCTTCACGGAATACTATATTTAACTTTTTTCCCTTCAAGAATTATGTTCTAATAATAAATTAACCTTTCACCAATAAATATTTAATTAAAAAATTATCCTTCACTCATATAATTATGTTAAAAAGTTTCACTCAAAATACAAAATAATCATAACACAAATTATTTATTAAATTTAAATCTTGATTTAAAATTCCATAAAACACACGATAAAAATTCGTAAATTTAATGCCCTTGACCCGAACATACCATAACATGTTTACATATCTTTTCCTACGCTTATAAATGTATGTATATGCGTCTAATATGATGATAACTAAAAATTCAATACCACATTCTTATAATGAATGGGATAAAAAATTAGATATCCTAACATTTTAAATATCATTATATAATCTTTAATATTTGTTTTAATATAATATAAATTCATTAATATGAAATTTATCGTACTTTTTCCAATGCTACACCATGATGACTTAATGTTTACGTTTCAATTTTATTATAAAATGTCAATATCCCACATTTCACTAAACTTTTATTAAGTAATTGTCAGCCTATAATCATATTTCTTTTTTATGTAAATAATATTCTTGCATTATATAATATTAATATATTTACCTCTTAAATATTTGCTTAGTTTCTAGGGTTCGGCTTCCTAGGCTTTTATAGTCTGGTTGGACCTATTATTCCAACCAGACACTCAGAAGAAGACCTGGTAGCCGCGATTAGAGTGGAGGCGAAAGTAATAGGTGCAACTCTATGAGTTATCTAAAATCATGCTGTTGATTTTCTAGTCAAAGCCCAACCAGATGCCGAATCTCCAACATCGGATTGTTCCTCCTTTGATTTGGAAGAAACTTCGAACTGACATTTATATCCCACTTGCTTAATTCATCACATTTTTTATATCTAGCTTGCTTAATTCATCACATTTTATAAAAGAAAAGTACAGGTTGACGTAAATTTAATTTATTATTATTATAAATGAATGGATAAGTATAGTTTTTCCAAATTTATAAATTTTAAGAAAATGAAAATAATTATTATTATTTATTTTTAATATTTTTAATAATTAATTATTTATTAAATAACATATATTATTATTATTAATTTAATAAATTAACAAATAATAATGTAGTGATATTGAATAATAGATTATTTTAATATTATATAATTTTATTATTAATGTATATCAATTTATAAATATAATTTTTTTTAAAACGAGTTTAAATTATATTTTACATATCAATATTGAATTCTTAATTTAATCCAATATTTAAATCAAAATCAATATAATTTTGTTTTAAACATTAAATTGTAAAATATAATATGAATAAATATAGTTCTATTTTTACAATAATAGAGAAATCGATCATAATTCAGTGGTCAATCTAGCAATGAGGATATCCATCTCTAGCTACAATCCCCAAATGTAGCTTAACTCATCACCATTATTGAAGGAAAACCACGTCACCTGGAATGACCCATTGGTGGTTCCTAAGGATGCAAGTTTTCAATCTTCTCAAATGCCTCTAGTGTTTCCTTAAGTCTGACGAAGACAAACACTTAACCAAGTAGAAATAGTTTTAGAGCATGTAAATATAATTTTACTATTAAAAAATTGATATAAAAAAATAATAATAAAGCATTTGAATAAGACTTTATTAAAAATTAATAATCTGATTAATATCACGAATATGCCATATTTAAATGTTAAAACAAATAGATACTGTAAGGCCACGTAGTAACTCCATAAGGCAAAAATGATTCGTGTGTATTATTCCATCAGGTAGGTCTTCATTATATACATGAGGAGAAACTCTTCAGTTCATCTTCATTATATACATGAGGAGAAACTGTTCAGTTCATCTCTTGATGACTCTTCAAATTACTTATTTATCTATTTACATATATTCACCCAATCATGAAGATTAGGTGTTAACATTCCCCCCCTTCATATGAAGGGATGTTGGTGAGTCCAAGCATCGTTTTGAATTGTTCAAGCTTTTTTCTTCCAAGCGCTTTGGTGAAGATGTCAGCAATTTGTTCATTTGTGGAACAATGACGGAGATGGATTGTTTCGGCCTCAACATGATGTCGAATTAGATGATATTTAGTATTGATGTGCTTCATTCGATCATGGAACTTTGGGTTCTTGGCCAACTTTATTGCAGAGGTATTGTCAATTATGAGTGGAGTTGATTGTACTTGTTTTACCTACAAATCTTTAAGAATTTTCTTGAGCCACACAATTTCTTTTGTTGCTTCAGCTGCTGCCACGTATTCTGCTTCTGTTGTGGAATCTGCTGAAACTGATTGTTTGTGTGATCTCTAGGAGACAACTCCTGATCCAAGACTCAAAGCATATCTTGAAGTAGATACCCCAGTTTCTTTCTTTCCATCAAAGTCTGAATTAGAGTATCCAATCAAGCTGAAATAGTCCACGTGTGTATACTTGATTCCAAAGTTTTGAGTTCCCTTCAAGAACCTTAGAACTCTTTTTGCAGCAGAACAATGTCCCTCACAAGGCTTTTGCATAAACATGGAGATGATTCCAACAGAAAATGAAATGTCTGGTCTGGTAGTAGTTAAGTAGTTGAGACTTCCTACAAGCTGTCTATACTTTGTTGCATCCTCAAATTCTTTTCCTTCACTAGATGTGAGCTTTAAGTTTTGTTCCATTGGAGTAGTAAGAGGATTGC
>APFE030502221.1:1821-19856 GCA_000404065.3 Pinus taeda
ATCACTCTTTATGAATTGAGCAAATTGAAACATCAACAGAAGATAATGATGAAAGAATTACATGCCATGCCTACTACAGCTTTGCCTACAGCTGTAGCTTCCCACAACATGGGAAGACCTCCAACCAAAACGACCAAAAAGATTGATCCAAATGACATCGCGTTGATTGGAGGGAGATCAAGATCTCACACTCCCCCTTTTCTTCTCACTTATGAAATTTTCAATAAAAATGTGCACAACTGTTTGGTAGATTCTGGGGATTCAACAAATATTTTACCCTGATCAATATGTGCCAAGTTGAATGTTCAACCATAAAAATCCACAGTGCGCATAGTTCAGCTTGATCGATCTCAAGTCGAAGTGATTGGTGAACTTAATCAAGTCACGATAAGATTGTCATCTAACCCGAAGGTATGTCAGGTTATCGACATTCTAGTAGCTGATATCCCAGAATTTTATGGCTTAATTCTTAGCAGGGATTGGTCCGAAAAACTCCATGGATACTTCTCAACCGACTGGTCGCACATGTGGTTACCCTATAATGGTAAATCAAATCAAATAAAGGTTGAACGAGAGTTACACCAGAAGTACATAGTAACGGAATTGGAGGGGGAAAATGAAGCAATAGCATATAACAGTAGTATCATAGGCAATTACTCGATAGATTATTTCCTCGACAATTTCAATGCTCATACATCACCTTACTTAGAAAATTCAGTTTTGTCCCAAGTCGAAAATTTTTCCCAAACTGATAATTCAAAGTGTGTTAATTTTGTAGAGAAACCTATAAATACATCTTTGTTTTTTAATTATATTTTGATGGCTCCAAATCTAACGAAGGAGCAGGAGCAGGATGTGTTCTGATTAGTCCAGAAGGAGATAAGACCATGCTTACGTGCATACTGGAATTCGATTGCACAAACAATACAACATAATATGAGGCCTTGGTGCAAGGCCTATACAAAGCGATCGGGTTGAACATCAAGTATCTTCAAGTCTTCGGAGAATCTGAGATTGTCATCAAATAGGTACGTAACACCATACATTGCCTATCAAGTTGTTTGAAACACTATCAATCTTTAGCACAAGATCTGACTGAGCATTTCATACCATTCAATATTTCGTCAATCCCAAGATTCCAAAACGCGAGCGTAGACCTTTTAGCTAACGTAGCCTCTAGACTCATTCCCTTCGAAGATTTTAGTCCAGATAGATTCTCAATAGAATTAATCTTTAGACCGTCCATCCCTGACAACATTACAAACTAGAGAGTATTCAATGACGATCCTGATATTATAAATTTCCTCACTTCTGAAGGATCCTACTCCAATCAAATAATTGACGAAGACCATCACGATCGACAAATACAACAAAATAGCACTGATAATGCTATACCTAAATCGGTGGTTAAGTTGGATGACTTATACGATTTGAAAAGTTGGTTTAAAAGGTCTACTAATTCCAAGCTCTACAGTTCAACTCTGAACTATGAATTAGTAAACCTGGGAACCGATGATAAACCACAAAACATTAATCTAGGCCACAGCCTAGCCCCTGAAGAAAAACTAGCATATATTCGTCTTTTGAGACAATAAATTTTTTTTTTGCCTGGAATTACGATGAACTGAAGACATACGACACTTCTATTATTCAACATATTATCCCTATGATTGAGAATGAAAAACCTGTCCAACAGAAACTCAGAAAAATCCACCCCAATTTAGAAAACCAAATAAAAACTGAGCTGAATAAGTTATTAAAAGCCAGAATAATTTTCCCCGTCAGACATTCCAAATGGGTCTCCAATATGGTACCCGTTAGAAAGAAAAGTGGAGATATTAGAATCTGCATCGATTTTCGGAATCTCAACAAAGCCTGTCAAAAATACAATTTTCCCCTCCCTCCTATGGAGCAGATATTACAGGAAGTAGCAGGCTTAGAACTAATGTCTTTTTTGGATGGATTTTCAGGATACAATCAAGTGCTGGTACATCTCGATGATCAGTTAAAAACCACATTCTGAACTAAATGGGGCACATACGCATATCGGAAGATGCCATTTGGTTTGATCAATGCCGGTGCTACATTTCAGAGAGCCATGGACATCGCGTTCAAGGGTTTAGTCAATAAATTTGTAGTAATTTATTTGGATGATATAACAGTGTACTCCAAGAAGCGAAGCGACCATCTTAAAGACTTGAAACAAATCTGTCAATGATGTTTAAGGTATGGTATTTCACTTAACCCAAAGAATTTTTTTTTCGCATTAAGTGAAGGAAAACTTCTAGGATTCATAGTATCAAAATATGGTATTCACATTGAGCCTGATAGAATCAAAGAAATTTCTGAAATATCCCTACCTCATAATAAAAAGGCCATGCAATCTTTTCTTGGTCAAATCAATTTTGTGAAAAGATTTGTCCCAGAATTTTCACGAATTGTTTCTCCTTTGCAAACCATGATAAAAAAGAATTCAAATTTCAAATGGGGTCAAGATGAGCATGAAGCATTCACCCTGATCAAACAAGCTATCATTAATGCTCCATCTTTAGCGACCCTGAATTTTTCAGAATCTTTTATTTTATACACATTCGCCTCAGAGAAATCATATGTCGTGATTCTAACTCAAGCAAATCAAGAGAAAGCGGAAGCTCCAATCGCATTTTTTAGCTCGAACCTACAAGGTGCTGAACTTATCTATTCAGACGTGGAGAAATAGGCATATGCTGTTTTCAAAGCGATCAAATACTTCAGACCTTTCTTACTTAAAGCCCATACCAAGGTCATAGTACTGTTTCTAGCGGTAAGAAATCTTCTAATACATAAAGATGTGGGTGAAAAAAGAGCAAATTGGATCACTGCTTTACAAGAATATGACCTTGAGATCAAACCAGCAAGCATTGTGAGAGGTCAAGGCTTCTGCAAAATGTTGGCTGGAGCATCGCAAATTCCTGAAAATTCATCTGAAGAGGTACAAACGTATGAGGTAAGCCTAAACAATACAGAATCATTATATCCTGACACCATTTATTATCTTAAGAACGGGTATGCTCCAGCACACTTGGATCACACCAAGAAAAGAGCTTTGAGATTGAAAGCTAAACAATATCAGCTCATAAATGATGTTCTGTTTAAAAGGAATTATGATTCTGTGCTTCTTAGGTGTCTTGAGAAAACTGAAGCCGAAAACATTTTGCAGGAACTCCACGATGGACCCGCGGGTGGACACTATGCTGGAGATGCTACTGCACATAAGATCTTACGTGCAGGATATTATTGGCCCACACTGTTCAAAGACTCACACAGTTACGTGAGGAAATGCCAAGTCTGCCAAACTACTGCAGGGAGACAAAAGAAGCCGTCCATGCCACTACAGCCAGTAAACATCGAACAACCATTCAGTCAGTGGGGCTTGGACATAATAGGTGAGATCGTTCCTCACTCTTCTAAGCAGCATAGATACATCCTCTCGGCAACAGATTATTTTACTAAATGGATAGAAGCAATTCCTCTCAAGACAGCTAATTCTGAAAACATCATTGAATTCATAAATCAATTTATAATCACTAGGTTTGGATTGCCGATGGCTTTGATGTTTGATAATGCCTCGTACTTTTTTGGGAATGCAATGACTGAGTTTGCACTTAAAAGAGGGTTCAAACTGAAATATTCGGCCAACTACTATCCGCAAGGAAATGGATTAGATGAGTCAACAAATAAAAACCTAATCAGGATTATTAAAAGAACAGTTAACCAGAACCAGAAGAATTGGCACAAAACTTTGGTAAATGCTTTATGGGCAGATAGAATAACGAAGAAAGCTTCAATCAGCACTTCTCCCTTAATTTAGTTTATGGGAAGGAAGTGGTTCTTCCAACTCACTTAATGATCCCCTCCTTGTCTTTAGTACAATACATCGATGAAGTATCTACTTCCTCCTTACAATTAAGACAAATGAAATAATTAAATTAGAAGAACAACGAGAACAAGCTAATAAAACCCATGCTCATCACCAAGCGCTAATAAAATCCTCTTTTGATTCAAGCATAATGACTAGAAAGAATTTTTAGATGGGAGATCTAGTTTTGAAATGGGATAAGGCTCATGAAGAAAAGGGAAAACATACAAAATTCCAGAAAATGTGGCTTGGTCCTTTTCAGATTGTAGAAGTCATAGAACCATCAACGTTTGTGTTGCAGGATTTAGCAGGTAGAAAGGATTCTTTGCTCGTTAATGGACAGATCCTTAAAATATATTTTCCATAGAAGGTTACTCTTTTATTTTTGTAGGATAGTTTTTGTTTTTCTTCTTTCTTATAAATAAAACCAGTTGTAGATGGTTACTACAGGGGTTCACGAAAAAAGACACCAATTCTCTATCAGATTTTGATTTTTCGCTTGTACAAATAGTAAAAATTTTCAAAAAATCTGATCTTTATTATTAACGGATAGAGTTAACTTTAGCCTAGATATGATACTAGTTTCAACTTCAAAAAATTTTGATGAAAGCAACCTTTGGCAAAGAAAATTGTTTTATATCAGCACAATGAAAGGTACCAATAATGAAATAAATATTCTCTGTAAAACTGCTGTTTTCAAACTCTATTATTGTCGTCCAAAGCTTTCTTAAGGAAAAACAATGGTTTCCTCCCTGCTAAAGAAAATTGCAGCATTCAAAGGAACAATCCGAGAAAACACTATATCTCAAAGAATAAGAGGTCTCATCACGAGCCGGCTTATCATGATCACAGATATTATAACTTGCTGACTTTTCCAATACTGTCCACCAAAACAGGGCAACGACTCAAGATTGTTGCAATCAAAAGACAAGGGGTCTCATCACGAGCCAGCTTGTTCAACAAAAGTGTAAATCAAGTGAATGACTGTGTCATAATTTGGCCACCAAAACAAGACATTGTTCTTTAGAGAATAAAAAAGGAAAAAGTGTCAAAATGGGTTTTTCTCTGAAAGGCTGTAAATAGCCTTAAGCAGGATAAAGGATCATTGTTGGGTAACAAGTAACCCTGTCAAGGCTATGGATGCTTGCTGGCAGCAGAGGCTCTACCTATGACAAATGAGCATATTTTAAAAAGCCAGCACACACAGAAGACCTTATTTTTTCTCTAAAAAGACCAAGTAGTGGCTGATGTAAATGAAAGGACTAAGCTTGAGGAAGCAAACGATTGGAATAGAAAAAGGTTGGAACAAAATATCATTGATAGGATAAGGCATAATCTACTCTATCTATCCACAACAAAATTTAGACTTATGAAAATTTTTCTGCTTCGGAAGTTAAAATTCAATAGAAAAGCAGAGATAACTGGTTCTTCCCAGTGAATCGCCATTGTTGTGGCCACCAACAACCCCCCTCTTTGTTTGATATTAGCAATAACACCAAGCAAATGGGGACCCTTAATAAAAATCCAAACAAACATTTTTATGAAAAAATTTGTATTTAACTCCTTCAAACTTTATCGCATCGCGAAAAGAGAATGAAACGTTTTCTTATGAGCATAATAAACTGCGAAGGAGTCACACGAAACTCGTGGCATCGCATTCATTATGAAGCGCTCTTAAATGAAAAAACTTAAGAAATCTCCAACGACTGATATGCGACGTCGCATATCGCAACATCGCATAAGTAGCACACAACGACTGAATTACTAAATGCTGCGATATGAGATTTTGCGATCTGCGATGCTGCAATCAACGCGATTTGTGAAAATTCGCGATCATGATTTTCTGCGATGACACATCCTGACGATGCGATCCGCGATGTTGCGATGCGAGTCACAGAAATCGTCCATCGTGAATTTTCCTCGGCGTAGTATTCAAGGAAAGTTGTCCGTTAACCAAAATTGGGCGGGCGCCTTAAAATAAATTAATGATTGTACACCGAAGTATTCAGGAAGGACAGTCTTGTGTTTTTCGAAGAGTCAGTTCATTGTGGATGTCGTGATTATGCATTCATAAGATCTTAAAGCTTTCATGTCAATCTTTATTATCATTACTCTTTTCCTTTGCGTAAACTGTAAGACAGGAAATAACATGAAGCAATGTGCAGGAAACATCTAAGGAAAAGGGGAAAGCATCAATGCCTGGAGAACAGAGAAGAAATCCCTTCAGAAACGGATGCCGCATGCGATAAGACCACAGATTCCAGAGTATCACTCAACAGATGATGTTGTCAATAGGCCACCTAAAGCTCAGAGTCAAAGGTACACAAAAGCAGCATGTTTACAAAAACCCTAAAGCTTATGCACCAGAAAAGCCTGGAATAAAGAACGGAGGTAGTTTTTGATGCAGAAAATTATTCAGAGAGTAAAGTCTCTAACCTTTTCAATCATTCGCAAGGCCGGAAACCGAAATAGCAAAAGCAGAATCAGTTTGAGAGAAATTTGGGTCATTACCAAGTATACACACAGTGAATACACCCAGCTAGAGGAAGATTCTCAAAAATATCTTCTAGTTTACCGGAAAGTGGTGACAACGCTTGTTATTTCTATTCTCATAGCTCAGACAAAAGCGGAAGGCAATCGGCCGACTCTTCCCATGGCGAATGTTGCGTTCTTTCAGCACTAAGGAGCAAATACATAAATAGTTTAGAATTAGATTCAATTTTTTAGAAATAGTTTTGCTTTATCAGAAGGGCAGTCATTTAAAACCGTATCCTAAATTTATGTAATTAAGTTAATTAGTTAGCAGTATTTCAACCCTTCTCAGGCATTTAGGGAAGGGTCCAGAGATTTTTCAAAAACTTGTCCTCGGAACATGCACTTCTGCACCCTTAAAGGAGGTTTTGATGAATGGATGGATTGAGATTTATTAATGTTTGCATTTGATGTCTGCTACTGATGTTGCACTTTTGTACTCTTAGTAGATGTTAGAACAAGTAGATATAAATCATTTTTGCTTGAAGTTTATGATTAGGATTAGTCATAAATGGTACTTTTACCTCTTGTCCATTTCTGCTTATCTTCTTTAAGTGATATACAGTTTTCAGTTGTTTATATGTTATTGCATGAATGTATGAGTTACCATTTGGAACTTCTGTACGGTGGAGTCATTTATTGATGTCTGATATATGAATAACTTATTATGTGATATGTTGTTCACAACTGTTTTTCCTAACTTCTTATGCAAAGTGGTTTATCTTAACTGATTTCTATTCTTATGATAGGTGAATGATCTTTATTAACAGTTATTGTTTGAAATCTATTTAGATTGCATAATAGAAGATATACACCATGGGTTAGCGTAGATTAGATGTGTTTTTTCTCATTAGATTACAATAGCATAGAGTTAGTTTAAGAATCTGAACTAAATTAGCTTTAAAGTACTCTTAGATCAACTTCGTCCAACTCTACACACACACACACCCTCAGATTGGGAAACTAGTCCCATTATCCCCAGTTGGACCCGCTATACCAAACAGATAAGGAGCTTCCAACCAAGGTCCAAACCGGGTGGGTATCCCCCTTGTTATCGACCCGATTTTCGGGGCTTCAACAGGTCCAAAACCAAAATTTTCTGGGGCCCTGCCCCGGACCCCATAAAGTGGGGTTACGGGTACCCCTCAAACCCCCTGTTAACTATGTGGAAAGAATATAACACAACCCAACACTCTAGTTAAATGGCTTGGATGATCTCAAAATGTAGGCCCTTCTACACATTGAAGTTATACAATTGCAGAAGAAGGTCTGGCATGATAGGCATATCAAGGAAAAAGTTTTTCACGAAGAGGATTGGGCCTTTCTATATGACTCTAGGTTCAAGGATTTCAAAGGAAAATTGATGACAAGATGGTTAGGCCCATACGTGATAGAGAAATATTATGACAATGGAGCTGTTCAAATCCGGACGATTGATGAAGAAGGGATTCCCTTGCTTGTTAATGAATACAGGTTGATTGTATACATAAAACCTATGTCTAAGGAATAATTTATCACCACCATCAACAAAGAGTTTAGTGTGATTGGATGTGTCATAACTTCCAATTCACAACATTTCTAGGTATTGTTCTGAAAAAAAAAAATTAATAATAATAATAATAAAAGGCTTGGATGAAAACCTTTATGAGGCATCTCAGGAAAACTCTTGGGTTGAAAACCTCTCTGAGGCAGCCCAGGAGTAAAGAAAAAGAAGAAAAATAAAGATCCATGGGTGAAAATCTCTCTTGATATAGGTTTAAGACCTCTCCTGAGGCAACCTATGTCTCTAAACAAAAAAAAACAAAAAAAGAAAAAAGAAAAATTCAAGACATGGATCGACAACATGTATGTTAATTATTTTTTTCATTTTGGAGGTTTGAAGACAATGGAAGATTCCATAGCTACAAGGCCAACATCCTCAATATTCTCCCCAATTCTCCCTCCATCCACTTCATATCCACCAACCAAACTCATGTGCTCATCGCTCTCCATCATCCCAGTAGATCAAAAATCAAATTTCAACCCCTCTGTGGATTGCTACAGGAAGATCATCTAGTGCTACAGGAGGGATCCAAAAATCTACAAGAGGGAAATACGAATGAAAAGACCACCAAGAATGACCTTTCCAAGGATAAATAAGGGTATCCCAACATGATCCACCATACATCCATCATCCATCCATCGCAGTTCACATAAAAATTAACATTTTTCATTAATAACCCTACACTCTATCTCACCCTGTAATTTTTTTTTTTTTGAGAAACACATAGAGCACATCCTCTCCATTTTCACAAAACTACACTACTCCCTTGTAGCCCTAGCATCATCCTCCAAACCATTGACATCCTTTCTCATCACCCCCTTGTAGTTTCAAGACCCTGGAAGAGAAGAAAAGGACTACTACAGGAAGAGAACCTCCTCCTGTAGCAGCCCATGCAAATATCACAGAAAGCCATAATCCTATCTTTTTTTCATCAATACGGGGGGTGATACCAACTGGTGAGGCACTCTGCAGTATTCATACCACTCCAAGCAAGAATCTCCACCAACAATAGCACCTTGGACATCGACAAAGGACCTGCACACATAGCAACAACAATAGTCAAATACCTTGAGGAGCAAAAAAAAGATATACACAGGAAAAGGAAAAACACAACAATACAACTCCCTTGGTGATAGTAAAAAGGTCCAGCTCTAGCATGCACATCCCTGCATTAGTCGATCATGAGGTAAGCACAGGTATAGAAACCTATCATCTCCTCCCTATGTGTAAATAATGAAAAACATATAAATATCAAGAGGAGGTACTTTTATAAGTTGGAGGTGGCTAGTTAACTTCGCCACCCTTGGTCAATAAACAAAAAGTGAATATTATCCCTCATGAAACGTCGAGGTGTGACATCAATCAAGTTAGGATAATAGAGAGTGGGTGTTGATTATGACGGATGAGGGAATGATTACTCCAAGTGGGGACAACAGTCCAAAAGAGAAAACCTCATGCCCCTTCCATGTCATCACAATGCTCCAAGCGCAAGCCAAAAATGGCATATAATGTACTGGGGCTCGAATTCTCTTGCATTTATTTTGATTTCGAAAACAGTTAAGGTGAGGATGGGATTGGGGTGTCATCAAGGAGAGTTGAACCTTGCTCTGCCATTTCTACATAAGGAAGCTATAGGAAGTTATAGGAAGCTTGTAAATGCTACAGGAAGACAGAGAAACTACTATAGGAAGCCCAAAAGGGTGAAGGAACGCTGCCAAGGGTTGAATTGGTCTCCAATTGATTATCTTCATCCCAGGACATGTCGTAAAAAGTAAGTGAACCCTCTCCTTCATCTATCGATAATTTGCATGTTGGTGCACCCTAAATTCTATAGGAAATATCAGTCATTTGGTGAATTGAAAGAACTTTTCTGGCTGTAGATTAGAGGGAATACAAAATTATTATCAGTTAGAGATTTTAACCCTCTACTGCCATTGAATTACACATTGGATCTACTGCAATACTAATTTCTCCTTCACTTAGTTGAAAACATAGAAAAGAGATGGGGGGAGGATTCAATAGAAGGGAGCCCTCAAACACTAAAAGAATCCATCTCCACCCTCTTGTTTTAGACATTTTTAGATGACATTAGTGGCTAGGATTCTTTGAACTATTGAGGGGATATGATGATGACATTTCATATGAATTTTCCATGGCCTTGAACTTTCAGACATAAATTAGATCCACCACTTTGTTGAGGGGATTAGCTATTTCCATCAGTCCTGAGCTAATTAGTAGGGTGACACCCCTACTAATTAGGACTAATAATAAGTTATCCTTGTGGTAGGTGCATAATTCTTGTTCTAATAATAGTTCATATTCCAATAGTGAAAATCTTGTTCTCAACTCCATGTTTTTCATATATCGAGCTGTCATGATGGAAAAAGAGCATATGGGTTTTGAAGAGAATAGGTTCAAGATGGTGATATGTTCCCTTAATCACAGCCAGGTCTTCAAAGGAGCGCGTAGAGCTAAGGTCAAAGCACGTGGTCAAACTATTTCTAGAAGCCACAGAGGTTGTTAAAAGTGTCATACTCTCATGACTTTTATGACGAATATCTCATGGCTCATCACTGGTCATTATGATTATATGGAAACTCTAGATCAATATGAATCCAGTTGATAGTCAAGTCTCTTATTTTTATGCAGGAGTTGGTTTTAAAATCTAAAATTATAGCTGCTAATAACCTTCGATCTGAGTAACTCAGAGGCATCATTGTTATAAATATGAAGGCCGTGAAATATACAAAAAAAGTGGGGATTAAGATTTATAATTGTATTTTGATAGATAGAGGTTGACTTTGTTAAGAGAGGGAGGAGCCTGCATGCCCAGTGGGATGATCCCTAGAGGGGACCACTGGAGCGATGCTCTGCATATTCTACACTGATGTAACAGGGCTTCAAAATTAATACAAAATGGCATCTGGATTATATTCCTAGTTTTTCTTTCAGTCTTTTGAGATTGTGATTTAACTGTTGCAAGGGAAATGAGCTAGGTGGTTTGGGCCCACCAGCTAGTCTGTTGCCCCATACCTCCTAGGATTTTTTCTGCATTCTATTTCGACAAATACATAGTGTGTAAGTGTGAGTAACTCTTCTTTATGCTTTGATCATTTTAGATTTGTAATTTCATTCCATAGTTCTTTTTCATTGCTCTGATCATTTGAGTTTGATTAATGATGTCATTGTTTTCTTGGAATGTATTTCTATGAAGACTAAGACAGAGTATAGGTAATGAATGTTTCCTTACTGCATATCTCATTTTTATTACAAATTAAGTGTGATACTTGCCATAATATCATTTGCTGCATAATAGGGATACAATGGCTTTTTAAGAGTTCTGGTTTATTTAACTCATCATGTAGCATTCATGAATACCTTAAAACCATTATTTGAGATATGAAATTGATCCTCACACTCACTCCTAAAATATTAATAATAAAATGCTAAGCTTAGCATGAGGAGAGATTGTAATCTTATTTTATTGGCAAAGTGAAGTGCTCACATAATTCTTAGAATGTCTTAAGGTTATAAATTTTGATTGATATTCCTTCATGCTGCTTTAAGCAATACACATACTTGTAGAATATTTTTGTGATGAAGAGAAAGTACTTCATTATTTTATAAAATCAGGGTGAGCTTGAAAGCAGTAGGAAATGTATTTACCTTATTTTTTCCTATTTAAAACTTTCCTTACAGTTGAGTACTGAATTGTCTCCAGAGAAGTAGTGTATATATATTATAGATTCCTTTTAAAGAATTCAATGGTTTTATAAGATTAGTTTGAATTAAGTAGCTTCATGCTTCCTAGTTTTAATTCATGCTTTCCATTTTTGCAACTTAGCAAGTAATCCTTTGAGAGGTTTCGAAAATTAAATCACATTATTTATTTTTTGAATGGTTTGTCAGTTTGAGTGGAATCTACATTCCCTTGTCCCATAGACAAATGAGGTAGACTTTCTGCAGGAGTCACTCAACCTAGAAGAGGAGCTTGAAGTAGATTCATAGTGCATTTACCTTGCTTTGAAGAATCTTGTTCCTTTTTTTGAATGATGCCTTTGAATTGTTTTCAAGAGCTTGATTTTTATTCCACAAATCCCTCAGGTCTTCTTCTGGCATATATTTTTCTACGCATCTAAGTTTACCAACCCGGATTGAAAATTTAAATGTTGGTGTAAATATTGCATTTATACCGCTTGACATTTTGGCATTCTTTCGAGGGAAGCGTTGTAGGATAAGGCCTCAACAATTTGTCATGCTTTTCCCTTTCCTTCGCAAATGAATTTTTAGATTAGTGTGATTCCCCTTGTTTGCTAAAGAATACTGGATGGTACTGCCAAAGAGCTCACAAGCCTGGTTTGTTTTCCATTATTGCAATTGAGTATTTAAGAGTGATTTTTTTTACTACAAAGGTTGATGTGTGGTTTGTTTTCCTTTACTGCAAGCAAATTTTTAGTGTGATTTTATTCACTCAAATGAGTTTTTTTAATTTCTGGTTTATTTATTTGGAAACTAGCTTTTAGGTGATTTGCTTGCTAAGCTTACAATATTGGTTTGTTTCTTTTAATTGCAATTGAACTTCTGAGTTAGTGTGTTTCTATTTTTCTAGTGCTATAAGAACCCCCCACTTTAAATACATGCACTAACAAGATCTTCCAGCTGGTAGGAAAAATTCTAGGTAGTCTGATGCTACTCCAAGAGCTATCTCAAATCCTAGCAAAAGTTGGGGTCTCTGCTTCTCAAGAAGAACACGTTCTAGTAGCAATTAGAAACAGACCTATTGCCCTAGAAATAAAGAAGAATGAGGATCCAAAATATTTTTCTAGGGAAACTGAAGAATTATAGATCACATTTTATGAGGAGAAACCATCAAAAGTAGAGATTAAAGAGCACCCACCATACTTATCATCAGATCCATCCTGCACTTTAGGAGACAAGTAAAGAAATTTGTAGGATTTGCATGATGACCAATAATATATGGATCCCATTAAATCTTGGTTTCAGATGACTGTTAGTATCCACTCCTCCTTTATAATTCGACAATTCGTAGCATCACATCAGTTATTGCAGCTGGATCTTCATGTTTTGGTATGTTCTCGAATATACTTTTCAAATTTGAAAAAGAGTAATATTATCCTCTAGTTTCGCACATGGTTGCATTGGAAGTACTCCTATACTTAAGAGGAAGTCTTCCGCTTCTTAGGGTGGAGTAGGATAGAAGAATAAATCAATGCCATGAATAAAGATGTTACAACAACTCTATTAGGGCTCTGACTTCCAAAGTATGGCCATTGAAACTGCTTTAATCCACATTGGTTGTTAACACACACATCTATGGTAAGTCTTGTTGAGTATCATTCACTCTGATACCTCATGATTTTGTGAAAGTGACCATGATTAATCACTCTAATGAGTTGTCATCTAAGATATATATTTTCAGTTTCCTTTAGAAGGTACCATTGGAAAACCTCCTATGGTGGACCACTCTTGTAAAGATTGTTGGGTTACATTATATTCTTTCAACGACTAGCCTCCCTACTTAACTAGTGGGTTAGGAGGGGGGGCAGAGCCCCCCCCTATCCAAGAGGTTTGAGGGGGGTGAGTAGCCCCCCTTTATAGGGTCCGGGGCAGTGCCACAGGGAAATTTTTTTGGAACCTATATTAGGTTGGGCGGACCTACCTATGGTTTTGTGCATGGTTTTTGCACATGATTTTGGACGTGATGGTTTTCAGTCCATGGTATTGGATGCTTTGACATGTATAAATATGTATTGTAACATTGAAAGTAACATAATGAAAAATCAATCTGGTAGTCTCAGTTTTTGGATCCAGGGGGAAATCTCTGTGTTTATGTGTTTTATGTGTTATGCTCTCAAGTTTTTTATTTTTTGTGTTTTAGAATTTTTATGTAGGTAATTTCTGTATGGGGTTAAAAACTACATTTGGTATTAGAGTTTTTTTGGCTTTAAGGGAACACCTTTGTTGCTGAGGGGTTTCGCCTGGGCCTGTGGTAGACCCTATTCACTGGGAGATCTGTAGGATCAATTCTGGTGGTGAAAGAAGATGGAAAGCAGTGGAAAGATAGAGATCGATAAATTTAATGGTCAAAGTTTTGAGTTATGGAAACTCATAGATGAAGAATCTGTTGGTAGAGAAAGATCAGTGGGTTGCGGTAGATCCGGGTACTAAACCAACGGAAGTGTCTGATGAAGAATGGAAGAAGTTGGATTGCAAGGAAAAGAGCATAATACGATTGTGTGTCTCAAATTCAATATTTCTAAATGTATGAGGGGAAGCTATGGCTATGGCTTTGTGGGTCAAGTTAGGAACTTTGTACCAATCTATGTCTCTAGTGAATAAACTATTCCTACGGAAAAAGTTGTATAACCTGAGGATGAAAGATGGAGACTCGGTGACAGAGAATCTGAACGCATTTAATACTGTGGTAACTCAGTTATTATCTGTTGATATTAAAATTTCAGATGAAGATAAGTGCATCAGTTTGTTGTGTTCTCTACCATATTCGTGGGATAGTCTGGTTATTGCAATAGGTAGCAACGCAACTACCTTGTAGTTTGATGAGATAGTCCCATCCTTGCTGATGGAGGAGATGAGACAAAAAAATATGGAGAGATGGAATGGTGATGCCTTGTTTGTACGAGAACGATCCTAGAACAGAAACAAAAATTAGTCATCGAGAGGGAGATCTAAATCTCTAGCAAAACCTGTAAGGTGGTGTGATGGAAATGCAGAAAGGAAATGCACTACAAAAGGGACTGTAAATTTAAAGCACCTAGCAAAGGAAAGGGATCTGATTATGTTCTTTCTGCAGAGGCGAAAACCACCTCAGATGAAGGTGGGGATGTGTACTTGGCTTCTTCAAGTATACATGTAGATCATGAGGCATGGTTGATTGACTCAAGTGCATCCTTTCACTTCACTCCCCATAGGGAGTGGTTCTGTGAGTATGAGAAATATGATGGTGGTGATGTCTTCCTGGGGGATGATAGGAAGGCTAGAATCGTTGATCGCGGAAACGTTAAGTTGAAGTTACAAGGTGGAAGGATTAGAACACTTCTGGGTGTTCTGCATATTATTGCATTAGCCAGAAATCTTATTTCTGTAAGCAAGCTAGATGATGCAGGTGTAAAAATAGTGTTCGAGAAAGATACCTACAAGATGGTTGGGGAGCACTGTTATTGATGCAGGGAGTTTGGATTGGAACTCTGTACAAGGTGTAAGGTAGCACTGTTATTGATGGGTGCAATAGTTTTGTGGTTCCTGAAAGTGGAGCAGAAAATCTAGTGGTCTCTAGAGAAAATACCATGCTATGGCATCAAAGTCTTGGACATATTGGAGAGAAGGGCCTTCGAATACTTCATGGTAAAGGTATGGTAGAAGGTATGACTAATATCTCTCTCGATTTTGATTTCTGTGAAAATTGTGTATATGGGAAGCAGAATCGAGTGAGTTTCCCTCTCGTGGTAAGAGGATGAGAAAAATATTAGAGCTTGTGCACAGTGATGTGTTTTTATGTGTAAAGGTTCTATCACTGGGTAAGTCTATGTACTATGTATCATTTATAGATGACTTCTCAAGGAATACATGGATATATTTCCTCAAGAAGAAAACTGAAGTCTTTGATAGGTTTAAAGAATTTAAGGCTCTGATGGAAAACTAGACAAAGAAGAAGCTAAAGGAGCTAAGGACAGATAATGGTGGAGAGTTTTGCAGCAAGGAATTTGAAGAATTTTGTAAGAAGTGTGGTATAGCATGACAGAAGACTACTCCATACACACCTAAGTAAAATGGAGTTGAAGAAAGAATGAACAAGACATTGATGGAAAGGGAAAGAAGCATGCTCAATGGTGTCGGGTTAGGACAAGAACTCTGAGCAGAGGCGGTGGAGACATCATGTTACTAGGTCAACAGATCACCTTCATCGGCGTTGGAGGATAAGACTCCACAAGAGGTATGGACTAGTAAGAAACCATCTCTTTCACATCTAAGGGTATTTGGATGTGATGCATATGTACATGTTACAAACGAGAAAAGAACAAAGTTGGATAGTAAATCTGAAAAGTGCATCTTTATTGGGTATATGGATGGTCTAAAGGGTTATAAGCTTTGGAACCCAGTAACAAGGAAGGTTGTGTACAACTGAGATGTGTTGTTCAGAGACGTGAAAAATGTTATTAAACATGAAGTCCCATCAAAGGAACCTGAGAAGATAGAGTTTGAGCTAAAGGAGGAAGAATTAGACTCTACAACAGTAGAGGAATCAGAAGATGAAGAGCCACAAACTCACGTTATGAGAAGATCAGTTCGAGAAAGAAGGTAGTCAGAAAGGTATAGTCCATATGCTTTCTGTTCAAATTTTGCTTTATCTATTATTAATGATGATCCTAGAATTGAGAAGGAAGCAATGATTTAGAGGATGGAAAACTATGGAAAGAGGCCATGGTTGATGAAATGGCATCTTTGCAGAAAATGAGCCTTGGGATCTGGTGGAGTTGTCAGCTGGAAGGAAATCGATTGGCAGAAAATGGGTGTTCAAGAATAAGACAAATGTAGAAGGAAAGGTGGAGAAATACAAAGCTCGGTTGGTAGAAAAAGGTTATTCCTAGGTGTCGGGAATTTATTTTGGTGATTTTTTTTCTCCTTGTTGCCAAGGTAGCTTCTATTAGATTACTTTTATTTGTTTCTGCTACTTTTGATTTTGAGGTAGAACAACATTTCTCCATGGGGATATGGAAGAGGACATCTACATGAAGCAACTGAAGGCTTTGCAGTGAAGGGTAAGAAAGAACTGGTATGCAAGTTAAAGAAGTCTCTGTATGGGTTAAAACAGTCACCAAGGATGTGGTATCAGAAATTTGATACATTTAAATGGGGACTTGGCTTCAACAAAAGAAAAGTAGATCACTGTGTGTTTTTAAATTAATTGGTGACCATGTCATTTATCTGGTCTTGTATGTGGATGATATGTTGCTGGTTTGAAATGACAAAGAAATTATCCAGGATTTGAAGACCCAATTGTCCTCCAAATTCGACATGAAAGATCTCGGTGCTGCAAACTATATTTTGGGCATGGAAATTAAAAGAGATCGGGCAAAGAGGAAGCTCTGGTTAACCAGAGGAAGTATGTCGAGACAATATTGCAGAGGTTTAATATGCAGGATAGTAAACCGGTGAAGGTTCCTATTCCTGTAGGTTTGAGGTTATCTGCTGAACAGTGTCCCAAGACACAAGAAGAGGAAGAGGACATGTCCCGTGTTCCATATGCAAGTGCAGTCGGTAGCTTGATGTATGCAATGGTCTGTACTAGACCAGACATTGCACATGCAGTGGGAGTATTGACCAAGTTTATGTCAAAACCAGGGAAGGAGCATTGGATAATAGTGAAGCAAGTTTTCAAGTATTTGTGTGGCACTAGTGATTATGGCTTGTGCTACCAAGGAAGACCAGGATTGGATAGAGTTTTGGATATTCATGGCTTTGTTGATGCAGACTGGGCTAGAGATCTGGATTAGAGAATATCTACAACTGGGTATGTGTTTAACCTATTTGGAGGTGCAGTCAGTTGGATGAGTAAGAAATAATATATAGTGGCACTATCAACTACAGAGGCAAAATACATGGTAGCCACTCATGTAAGCAAGGAAATAGTTTGGTTGTAGAGATTGTGTTCAAGTATGGGGTTAGTAAAGGGAGCTATAGGGACAGATTGTGACAGCCAAAGTGCAATTTTCTTGGCAAAGAACCTTGCTTACCATTCAAAGACAAAGCACATTGATGTTCAATATCACTTTGTGAGGGATATGATAGAAGAAAAGAAGGTGTTGCTGGTAAAGGTGGATACTTTGAAGAATACTACAGATGCATTGACAAAATATGTGAGCTTTGAGAAGTTATCTTGGTGTAGAGAAAGAATGGGTGTTGCAGGGTTGGATAAATGAATAAGCTCTCTTGTGACCCCCTTGTGGAAAGAAAACAACAAGTGGGAGAATGTTGGGCTGTGTTATATTCTTTCCATGACTAGCCCCCTAGTTAACCGGGGGT
>APFE030502221.1:19876-40814 GCA_000404065.3 Pinus taeda
TAGCCCCCCCTGTATAGGGGGTTTGAGGGGGGAGGGTATCCTCCCTCTACGGGGTCTAGGGCAGTGCCCTAGGGAAACTTTTTTGGACCCTATATTAGGTTGGGTGGACCTACCTATGGTTTTGTGCATGGTTTTCGCACATGGTTTTGGACACGATGGTTTTCAGTCCATGGTATTGGATGCTGCAACATGTATAAATATGTATTCTAACATTGAAAGGAACATAATGAAAAATGAATATGGTAGTTCCGGTTTTGGGATCCAGGGGAAAATCTCTGTGTATATGTGTTTTATGTGTTATTCTCTCACATTGTTTATTTTCTATGTTTTAGAATTCATATGAAGGTAATTTCTGTATGGGATTAAAACCTACAAAGATCATAATGAACCATTCATGAGAACACTAGTATTATTAACTCAAAGAATCTTTCATTCATTATCTAGGACATATTATTTAAATGAATCTTTAGGGTAGAGGAACTAGCTAGTAATGATTAGTCATTTAAAAGTTTTCACGCCATCCCATACTCTTAAGGTGTAGATATGCCTCCCCACATATTAAGTAACCTTTAAATTTAATCATAATGAGAGTTTACAAAGGATTGATTGGAGGATAGGAGATCTCATGATGAGCTGACCTACCACAATCATGAGATCTAACATGCATGACATTACTAATACTCGTCACCAAGCCAAAGTAATGGATTTCAGCTGAAAAGCTTGAAGACGGGAGGTCTCATCACGAGTTGGCCTACTCATCCATGTTACTTCTTGTGAGTGGCACTGCCATTAGCAGGTTACCAAGATAGGATAGTGGTCGTCATCTAAATTTTAAAATTAAATATGATAACTCTGAATCTATATCTAGTAAGTGGGACACAGGTATTTAGCTAGGTCAAAAGGCATCCCTACCGAGGCTATAGATGCATGCGGGAAGCAGGGCCATGTCTATGGTATTAAAGTTAATTGCACACTATGATTTACTCAGTTATCTTTCTCTTTCCCTAAAAATCATCATTTTATTTCTTGGATAATGGTTTTAATATTATTTGGGCATGATGCTTTGAGTTCTATTTTTTCAAAAATTACGAATCTTTAATGAATGTGGCACCCTTAGTGAAGGTAATTCTTCATACTGGATTAAGAAGAAATTTAGTTTTGCATATTGATGACAACAAAATTTAGATTGTTCAATGAAAAATTTGTTGATTGATCTAGGAAGGTGTTATCTTGTTCAATTTTTATTTCCCTTTTCTGGTTTCATAACTCACTTTAATTCTTCATGGTATTTAGAGTGATGAATTACTCAGTGATGATTACTCGCAAGGTGTTGATGGAAAACAATGTGTGTTGATTGTGGTTGCCTCTCAATAAGAATTACATGGCCTAGGCATAGGATTGCTATAGTAGGTGCAAGAATCTTGTGGTAGTCTTCTTGAAATTGCACCTCTTCAACAAAGATTTGAGTATTTTGATGTTAATAAGAATCTGAGAAAACAATAGAATTATGAAAATAAATCTATGACAAACAAGGAGTTCATTTGAGATAGTATAGCGAGTATGCAATATCTATCATAATGGTACAATAATTTTTTTCATAATGTTTTGTACAAAGTACTACTTTCCTATAACTGATCTTGTTACATCAAAGATTTATTCCCCTTCATAATTTTATCATTCTTGCACTCAGTGCTTACATAAGGGTTGTAACATGGTTTAGTAAACACTATAGTTATGTTGCATACTTGATGGAAATTTTAAAATTATGTATCGATGTCTTAATATTTCCCTGCTGAATCTTAATATTTAAATATTCCCCTTGCCATCTTCCATGATTTTGCAGTAGGTACTCCATGCTCTCGAATTTTGATAAAGATAATAGTATATGCACATATATTGTTTATGTGTATGGTGTTAGGTTCCTATACCAATAGGTGTCATAATTTATGATTGGCTGATTTTAACTCTGTAATATGTACATACCTTTGCTTTCTGCAAATGTTTTCCATATTATAAAAAAATAAAAAATGTAAAGACAGTATGTCCTAAAAGAAAAATTAAAGGACAAAAAGAATAAAAAAGGTCAAAAAAGATAAAGAATATGAACCCCAAAACAAAAAGACCATGAAAGTGTGCAAGTACAAATGCCACTGTTATTTTACTTTTTGTATAATAATGATTATGTGCAACTTGTTGTTTATGCCACAATCCATGGTAACCAAATAGTTTAAGCTTGGTTATTCCATGTTTTGAATTTCATGCTTAGAGATAGAGAATAAAATTTTACCAAACTATTTAATCTTGGCAAATAAGTAGATAGGCAGAGTAAATAAAAGGAAATCAACAATTTAATTTGAACCCTTGGATGTGATAAGGATATACTTAGATAGATTTTTATTGTAAAAGAAAAGAAAATTTTGATAAGAGTTTTCCAGCTTAAGTGCACCCTAATAAAGAGTAGAAAAAATGGTAGGATGACTAGATGGGTAAGTAGTTGCATGGTTACAGAATTCTAATGAATTATTAGCTAAGATCATATCATTTAATTTCATCATCGAGGTGATAAAGTATGAATGATAATTTAAGAGTTATGCAAAGTCAAGTGATTAATTTCCCCATTCATTTTACCTTTAATTTTACTAATTTCCCATAAGTAAAGTCAAAAGTACCTAAAACCTTAAGTTAAAGGGGCTCAGAGAATTTCTTCAACTTATGGAGGGACTGGACCCTCAACCTAATAAATTATAGGGTCTAATTGATAAATTCCCCTCATCAACATTCACCCCTCCATAATTCACTCATTTCCCCTAAAAATCTCTTTTCCTAAGGTAAAATCACCATTTGCCTAGGGAAAGTAATTACCCCCATACAAAACCCCTTTTTCCACAAAAAAACCACAAAAATCATTTAGCCTAAGTTATAATGTGTACGTGCGAATATGTAAATAAATGTCAAACACGTTATACTTAGCGCAAAAACCCCACTTTTCCGCTTTCATTTCATATTAACTTTTAATTTCCATTATATTTATTTAACTCTTGAAAATAAACCCTTCCTCGTATATTTTATTAAATCCCATATGATAATATCCCACCCCGAGGTTTGAAACATAAAATTATTAATAAACTAATTAATGGGATTAATTAAGTAGATCAGCGACTAATTAATAACCATGACCCACTGCCGAAACAAAGAAATTAATTAATTAGTCAGTGGTTAATTAATAATCAACCTTGCCAATGAAATTTCTCTCGACATCATTAAACCTCCCTAATCCGCAATTAATTAATCCCTCCACTCATAAATACCCAGTTGGGCCCCTCCATAAACTCCCCGATCAAATCACACCCTCGACCACCATGCGATTTGACCCCTTCAGATCCAACGGCTGACGCTCCTATCGGGCAACCTCCGAAGGCTGACCTTTACCCACCCGATGTGAGAGGTTTCACTATTCACCCCACCGCTACGTAGCGCCCTATGAATGGCATCAGGTGGCCTCCCCCCAATACCACCAAGTGCCCAAAATTTGTGCGAAACAAACCACTTACCGCTCGCCCGCTACGCGACAAACCGTCTACTATTCAGTTCGTGCCATATTTTAATAGTTTTCTCGTTAAAGTTCAAACTCCAAGAACCCAGGTTTTCTTGCCCTTCACCCATTCTATTATGTAAACTTATGAAACCCTTCTACTCCACCTGAAGCCTCTTCTAACGAATTCAAGCATGTTTTTCCTCCCGAAATAATTTTGGACTCACTTCATAGACCTATAAAGCTCGATAAATCCATTAATGAAACTCCGTGTCAACCCAATGTTTTCCTAATAGTTTGTTTTGTTTTACAGGTGATCAAAAGACCGCAGCATTGGATAAATAGTCTTAATACTAGTCATAAGACCTGTTTACTTTTGGATTGTTATAAAATCTATTCAAATAGAAATGAAAAATAAAACATACAGTTAAAAGACATGTAGAGTAAACATGAAATTAAATGATTTACTGGTTAAATAGACTGTAAAAAAACTAAAATATACAGTGAAGGTAAAAGGACACAGTAAAGAACAGTCAAAGTGTATCAGGGTTAAAGAGTATCAGATTGAAGACCAAGTCAAGTAAAGCAGCTAGCATGAAGATAAACAGCAAGGAAGACAGTTACAAAGCATACAAATTCATGTCAAAGTGAAGACAGATGAACAAACAGAGCTGTAAAAGTAAACAGTAAACAGTAAAAGTAAAAATGGATGCAATAAGGGTTAAACAAAGATGAAAACACTTTCACCAGCAACAATGAAGTTTATCCAAAGTAAAAGTGAAAAGCAATTAAAAGAAGTTTAAGGTTAAAAGATGAAATCAAAGCAAAAATGGTACATTCTTCAAACATTTCATGTTTAGGTCATAGTTTTGCAAAACCTATTGTGGCCAATCCAAGACGTATTTTGAGAACCTGGAGGAGGTGTGTGTTCCTAACAGGCCAATCTACAAAAATGTATCTCACTTTTTACACAACTATTTCCAAAAGGGAGATAACTGCATATCTTCACAGCCTATTTTTCAGTTTGTGCAAAGTCCTATTTTTCACACCTTTTTACAGAGAATATTGGGAACTTATGGAGCTGAATGTTCGGAACATGAGAGAGGTTTATCTCAATAACATACTTATCTACAATAACCTCTTTCAATTTTTACATATCTATCTCAGATTGAGATATAAAAGCGTATCATTGGACCCTACGTTTGCAGCATTTTTGGGGCAAAATGCACAAAGGAAGGAAGCAATTGGTGACTCGGATGCCTCATCATCACTTAAGAGTTGCTATCAAATTCGAATTTCTCTTATTTTTCACCATAAATCCATAAACGTAGTGCCAAATAGATTTATTAGTTTTGAGTGTCCTTTATTTAAGTTCTATTAATGTAAAACAGTTGGAGATATTTGTGGAACCAATCTTGATATTTTTTCAAGATATTTCAATTTAGAATTAGTATAAATACTTCTTCATTTGAAGTATTTTGGGTGGGATTAAAAATCATTCCTGTAGACATTTTTATTTTGGAGCTAAAGGAGCTATTGTAATCAAGGTTGGACTAGTTTACCGGATTAAATAAAGTTGAGGACATTTCACTCGATTCATGTGCACTATGGGAAACAAATAAGTATCATTTCTCTGAGTTTGATTATTGTTTTCCTTTATGTTATGAAACATCATATGTGTTTCTTATAATTATTAAAAGCAAACAAGGAATAATATCATCAGAATTAGCTTAAGTGCTCTATGTTTTAATTGTTTTCTTATTTAATGTTTTCTACTAAATTGCTTAAGTCTGGGAATTCTTAGTTGCTCCCTTACTTCTGTAGTTCATTACATCTATTGGCCCCTAGTACATGATTCTTAATTGCCCTTGCTATTTTCCAAATCTCCCTTCTTCATCTTAATCCTTGTTAAGGATTCTTCATTGCCCTTGGCCTTGGTTAAGATTTTCATCCATTGAGACCTTCAGAATTTTCCTTGCTATGCTAGCTTGCCTTGTGAACTCTTACCTTGGTGATTAATCAAATCCTATTAAACCTTTCCTACTTGACTCCATAGCCCAATGGCCTGAATACCTACTCTGCCCATTTGTTTCCTTAATTCAACCAAACAAATAAAAAAAAATTCCTTAAGCATTAATAACTAGCCTAATATCATATCAAAACAACACTAAATTATAAAGAGAGAGCCCTCTCTGGACTTAGGTTGGCTAGAACCCAAGTCTAAAAGATTGGTTTGTGGTTACCTCAGAAATTTCTTTCTTTAACCTTGAGAAAATTGTGAGTGATAACATAGTGGCGACGATACTGGGGAGAACTAACATTTTCTTCAGAATTGTTTTACAGGTTTAGATTTGATCTATGATGGTGGACATTGATCAAACACACAAAGGTTAAAATCATCCATCTAGCGACTCCAAATCAATTTCAAAATCAAGACTCCATCAGAGAAATGAACCTAAAAGAACTATGTGAAAAGATCAGGCTTTTAACTAGGATTGTTATCCAAGGCATTATGTTCTTTCTCATTGATAAAATGTTTCAATGTATATTGTATTTTAGAGAAGATTTTAGATTAAATTTTTATTATTTTCCTTTGAAAATGTAGATATAAATTCCCCTTACATATGTGAAAAAATTCCTTCTAAATCTAATGAAGATCATATTCCAATCAAATAATATGAAACAATCAAAGCTAATCATACAATCCCTGCACATGTTCCTATACCTTGTAAAGTTCCTGATAGATATAAGCACCTCATGTTACCTGCTACACTCCATGCTTTCCTTAAAAATTATCACAAGCACCTCCCAAGGTTTGATGGAGAGAATGATATCACTGCCCAAAAACATATTCAAGCTTTTGAGGATTATCTTAACTTATTTGAAGTAGATGAAGAGAATGTCAGTATTAGGATTTTTGCTCTTTCTTTGCAATACAAAGTCAAGAGTTGTTTCAAAACCTTGTCTGAGGCAAGCATTTCAAATCTCCAATAGTTTCTCAAACTCTTCCTTGAAAGATGGATAATCAAAGTCAATCTTTTTGTAATCATAGAATAATATACTCAGTTAAAAAGATATCTAGATGAAACAATACAACAATTTTCAGACAGATTTAATCAAGCCTATTATTCAATGCCATCAAATATAAAACCTCCCCCTAGTTTAGCTCTTTTGCCTTACCCAAGAGCATTTGATCCAGAGATAGAATTTCATCTAAGAGAAAGAAACCCCTCAACACTGGAACAGATGCAGAACATGGTAGTAGATGTAGAAGTTAATTTGCAAATTAGAAGAGAAAAGTTGAAAGCAGAAACAGAGGAAAAACATGACATTTTGTGGAAGAAAATAGAGGAAATGATACAAAAGATCACCATGAAAGATGCAATTTTTGTTCAAAATCACCATGACACGTTTGTTTCACAAAAAGAAGAGGTTGACAACCATGAACAAATTCTTGTTAATTCCAACTACCATAAATCTGAAGATAGAGTTATAGAACCATATGTGGAGAGGCAATCTGCTGATCTAATATGTACATTTGGTGACATTACTTCTTATGATGATGTGCCTAATCTTGATCACTATAATAATGATTATGTTCCTCAAGTCCAAATTAACCTTACAGAGGAATCAGAAGATAATTTGAGGAATAAGGAAGTTCAGGTTCAACAGCTTGAAAATAGTGGTCAACTTGTTCATTTCACCTATGAGAATGAGGAGGAAAGTGTAGAAAATTTCGAAATCAGTGAAGGAACATTACCATTGTGTTTTGCTTCATTTCAATTTATCATAGATAACTTTCATGCAATTAGAAATCATATGTCAACAAGTTTTGATATTAACTGTCTAGAGGGCAATAAAATCCTTGTTCAAGGCTTCTCATATCTAGATTTGCAGCCCCAAAATGATATTGAATGTCAGGTTGAAGAAGAAGACTTAGAAGTTGGAACCTATGATAAGATGATCCAAGATAATTCCCTAGCATTCCATTCTGAAGTAGTTCCGTTTTTGAAAGGAAATTTGCATAATCTATATGTAAACAATGATGAGAAATTTTTAGAAAAGCATGAAGTTCCATTCAAACCTATAGGCAATAAGTTGCAATAATCCTTCCAAGTTGTTTATGATCCAATAGCCGAGAGGATGGATAATGAATGAAATTAGAATTTTTCTCCATTAATAGACTATGAGAGTCAAAATCAAGATGATAAGAGTTTCACCAGACAGACATTTCAATTAGTAGAAGTATCATCTCAAAGCTCATCTGAAAGTTTGCAGGGTGTTAAAGATAAAAGTGACATTTCAGTTTCATGGCATGCAAGCCATACACAATAGATGTATAGTTGTTTGAATCAGTTCAAGAATAGTGTATATATATTACAAGATCCTTTTGTACAGTTTCTAGCATCAACAAATGAAATCAAGTATTTGCCAATCTTCTCAAAGGTTAACAAAGTTATATTTGATTTCAGAATCTCAACAACAAGCACAAGAAAAAAAAGTCACCAGTGTATATGACACTTGAGTGGTTGCATTGGTTGTTACATTTTACCTAACCAGCTATTAGAACGCTGATTAGAGTAAGTACGTAGAATTTTAGTTTGAATAAATTCAGTTTTCAACAACAAGTTATGTTAGATCATATTTCAGTTTGTAGAAAAGGGTGTAGTTTCAGTTCAAAAGTTTTAGTCACAAAGATTATACAACAAGGCATATACATGTGTGGGATTGGCCCAATGGATCAGGCTACTAGTCGACAGTGTTGTTGACATTTCACAAGGAAATGCCACCCCCAAGTGGAGCCACTGTTAGGTTCCTATACCAATAGGTGTCATAATTTATGATTGGTTGATTTTGACTTTGTAATATGTACATACCTTTTCTTTCTGCAAATGTTTTCCATATTATAAAAAATTAAAAAAATGTAAAGAGGGTATGTCCTAAAAGAAAAATCAAAGGACAAAAAAAATGAAAAAGGTCAAAAAAGATAAAGAATATGAACCCCAAAAAACAAAAAGACCATGAAAGTGTGCAAGTACAAATGCCACTGCTATTTTACTTTTTGTATAATAATGATTTTGTGCAACTTGTTGTTTATGCCACAATCCATGGTAACCAAATAGTTTAAGCTTGGTTATTCCATGTTTTGAATTTCATGCTTAGAGATAGAGAATAAAATCTGACCAAACTATTTAATCTTGGCAGATAAGTAGATAGGTAATAAAAGGAGCTCAACAATTTAATTTGAGCCCTTGGATGTAATAAGGATAGACTTAGATAGATAGTTATTCTAAAAGAAAAGAAATTTTTTTATAAGGGTTTGTCAGCTTAAGTGCACCCTAATAAAGAGTAGAAAAAATGGTAGGATGAGTAGATGGGTAAGTAGTTGCATGGTTGCAGAATTCTGATCAATGATTAGCTAAGATCATATCATTTACTTTCATCATCAAGTTGCTAAAGTATGGATGATAATTGAGTAGTTACGCAAAGTCAAGTGATTAATTTCCCCATTCATTTTACCTTTAATTTTACTAATTTCCCATAAGTAAAGTCAAAGTACCTAAAACCTTAAGTTAAAGGGGATCAGAATATTTCTCTGACTTCTAGAGGGACCGGACCCTTGGCCTGATAACTTATAGGGTCTAAGTGCTAAAGTCCCCTCATCAACATTCACCCCCTCCATAATTCATTCATTTCCCCTAAAAATCCCTTTTCCTAAGGTAAAATCACCATTGCCTAGGGAAAGTAATTACCCCCATACAAAACCCCTATTTCCACAAAAAACTCACAAAAACCGTTTAGCCTAAGTTATAATGTGTAGGTGTGAATATGTAAATAAATGTCAAACACGTTATACTTAGTGCCAAAAACCCACTTTTCCGCTTTCATTTAATATTAACTTTTAATTTCCGTTATAGTTATTTAACTCTCGAAAATAAACCCTTCCCTGTATATTTTATTAAATCCCATATGATAATATCCCACCCCGAGGTTTGAAACATAAACTTATTAATAAAATGATTAATGGGATTAATTAAGTTGATCAACGACTAATTAATAGCCATGACCCACCACTGAAACAAAGAAATTAATTAATCAATCAATGTTTAATTAATAATCAACCCCGCCAATGAAATTGCTCCCGACGTCATTAAACCTCCCTAATCCACAATTAATTAATCCCTCCACTCATAAATACCCCGTCGGGTCCCTACATAAACTCCCCAATCAAATCACCCCCTGACCACTGTGCAATCTGACCCCTTCAAATCCAATGGCTGACGCTCATATCGGGCGGCCTCCGAAGGCTCACCTTTACCCGCCCGATGTGAGAGGTTTCATTGTTCAGCCCGCTGCTACGTGGCGCTCGATGAATGGAATTGGGTGGCCTCCCCCCAATACCGCCAAGTGCCTAAAATCTGTGCAAAACAAACCACTTACCGCTCGCCTGCTACGCGACAAACCGTCTACTATTCAGTTCATGCCATATTTTAATAGTTTTCCCGTTAAAGTTCAAACTCCAAGAACCCAGGTTTTCTCGCCCTTCGCCCATTCTACTATGTAAACTTATGAAACCCTTCTACTCCACCTGAAGCCTCTGCTAACCAATTCATGCATGGTTTGCCTCCCGAAATCATTTTGGACTCCCTGCATAGACCTATAAAGCTCGATAAATCCATTAATGACCCTCCCTGTCAACCCAACGTTTTCCTAACAGTTTGTTTTGTTTTACAGGTGATCAAAAGACCGCAACATTGGATAAATAGTACTAATACTAGTCATAAGACCTATTTACTCCCAGATTGTTATAAAATCTATTCAAACGGAAATGGAAAATAAAACATACAGTTAAAAGACATGCAGAGTAAACATGAAATTAAATGATTTACTGTTGAAATAGACTGTAAAAAAACTAAAATGTACAGTGAAGGTAAAAGGACATAGTAAATAACAATCAAAGTGTATCAGGGTTAAAGAGTATCAGATTGAAGACCAAGTCAAGTAAAGCATCTAGCATGAAGATAAACAGCAAGGAAGACAGTTACAAAGCATACAAATTCATGTCAAAGTGAAGACAGATGAAAAAACAGAGTTGTAAAAGTAAACAGTAAAAGTAAAAATGGATGCAGTAAGGGTTAAACAAATATGAAAAAACTTTCACCAGCAACAATGAAGTTTATCAAAAGTAAAAGTGAAAAACAGTTAAAAGAAGTTTAAGGTTAAAAGATGAAATCAGAGCAAAAATGGTACATTCTTCATAAATTTCATGTTTAGGTCATAGTTTTTCAAAAACTATTGTGGCCCATCCAAGACATATTTCGAGAAACTAGAGGAGATGTGTGTTCCTAACAGCCCAATATACAAAAACCTATCTCACATTTTACACAGGTATTACCAAAAGGGAGATAAGTGCATATCTTCATAGCCTATTTTTCAGTTTGTGCAAAGTCCTATTTTTCACATCTTTTTGCAAAGCTTATTGGGAACTGATGGAGCTGAATATTTAGAAACTGAGAGATTTTTATCTCCATAACATACTTATCTACAATAACCTTTTTCTATTTTTACATATCTATCTCGGATTGAGATATAAAAGCGTATCATTAGACCCTAAGTTTGCAAAATTTTTGGGGCAGAATGCACAAAGGAAGGAAGCAATTAGTGACTGGGATGCCTCATCATCACTTAAGAGTTGCTATCAAATTCGAATTTCTCTTATTTTTCACCATAAATCCATAAACATAGTTCCAAGTAGATTTATTAGTTTTGAGTGTCCTTTATTTAAGTTCTATTAATGTAAAATTGTTGGAGATATTTGTGAAACCAATCTTGATATTTTTTCAAGATATTTCAGTTTAGAATTAATATAAATACTTCTTCATTTGAAGTATTTTGGGTGGGATTAAAAAGCATTTCTATAGACAAATTTTGTTCGGAGCTATAGGAGCTATTGTAATCAAGGTTGGAACGGTTTATTGGATTAAATAAAGCTGAGGACATTTCACTCGATTCATGTGCACTGTGGAAAACAAATAAGTATCATTTCTCGAGTTTGATTATTATTTTACTTTATGTTATGAAATATCATATGTGTTTCTTATAATTCTTAAAGAAAACAAGGAATAATATCATTATAATTAGCTTAAGTGTTCTCTGTTTTAACTGTTTGCTTATTTAATGTTTTCTACTAAATTGCTTAAGTCTGGAAATTCTTAGTTTCTCCCTTACTTCTGTAATTCATTCCCACTATTGGCCCCTAGTACAAGATTCTTAATTACCCTTACTATTTTCCAAACCTCCCTTCTTCATCTTAATCCCTGTTAAGGATTCTTCATTACCCTTGGCCCTGGTTAAGATTTTCATCCATTGAGACCTTCAGATTTGTCCTTGCAGTGCTAGCTTGCCTTGTGAACTCTTACCTCGGTGATTAATAAAATCTTGTTAAACCTTTCCTACTTGACTCCATAGCCCAATGGCTTAAATACTTGCTCTGCCCATTTGTTTCCTTAATTCCACCAAACAATCAAAACAAATTCCTTAAGCATTAATAACTAGCCTAATATCATATCAAAACAACGCTAAATTATAAAGAGAGAGCCCTCTTTGGACTTAGGTTGGCTAGAACCTGAGTCTAAAAGATTGGTTCGTGGTTACCTCGGAAATTTCTTTCTTTAACCTTGAGAAAATTCTGAGTGATAACATATGGTACTTTGATGCAAAGGGTACCCTGATTTTATAATTATGATTTCTCTCTCGGAATATCTGTCGAATTCTTATGATATTTAAGTATGGGGGTTTACGCAGTGCATTATATTAGATATCATTTTGGGATTCAACTGCGTTAAGTAAGTCATTCACGTATGACCATTTCCATGAGAGGTAGTCGTAACTGACTAATTCTCATGATTTTTGAATAGCTCACTTAGCACTCATTGCATCGGGTGATGCTCACAGGGGTGAAGAAGTGGGATTGAAACTAGTGAAATGTGGAGAATGAATCACATAGCATCAATCATCACTTCTTATGATATTACCCATGCACATACAACACTTATGGATTAAGGTAATTATGTTTTGGAGGCTATTTGGAATCGCTTTTATGATGAAACTCATTCTGGGACCGTATCATTGTCATTCCATACAATGAGAAATTATGCATTAAGATGCATGATAAAAAAAACAGGCTAAGTGTTAAGAATGAGAAGTTGTGGAAGTTGGCCGAGGGTTGGAGCAAGCGAGCTAGATATTATGTTGCTCATAACAAGATTTTAAAGAGAGAAATCAACATGGCCAAGAACACAGGAGGAAAGAACCTGAAAATTTTAATTAATACAGTAGGGTTTTAGGCCACGACCTTGCATTTTTAAAATTTTGAATTTTGTCTAATGGTTTGGCTTTCATGAGGACGTGCAAGAAGGTTAGCACAGGCGAGTGTTGAGCATCCATTTTGTCTAAATTTTTATACCTTTTGCTGAATAACTCTTATTCCTGCACTTGGTGTTTATAGTCTTTATTATCCTTTTTATGCACTGTTGGGCTATTATAGAGGCATTCAGAGGTAATGTGTTATTGTTATATCAATTCTCTTTGTTCTAATGTTTTGAAGAGATTTTATGTGAAATTAGGACTAATAATAAGTTATCCTTGTGGTAGGTGCATAATTGTTTTTCTAACAACAATTCATGTTCGAACAATGCAAATCATGTTCTCACATCCATGATTTTCATATGTTGAGTTGTCATGATGGAAAAAAATCATATGGGTCTTGAAGAGAATAGGTTCAAGATCATGATATGTTTCCTTAATCGCACCCAAGTCTTCAAAGCAGTGCGCAGAGCTAAGGTCAAGGCATGCTGCCAAACTATTTCTAGAAGCCACAAAGGTTGTTAAAATCGTCATACTCTCATGACTGTTATGAAGAAGATCTCATGACTCAGCACTGGTCATTATGATTATATGGAAACTCCATATCAATACGAATCTAGTTGATAGCCAAGTCTCTTATTTTTATACAGGAGTTGGTTTTAAACTCTAAAATTATAGCTGCTAATAACCTGCAATCCGTGTAACTCGGAGGCATCATTGTTATAAATATGAAGGCCATGAAAGATATAAAAAAGAGGGGATTAGACTTTATAATTGTATTTTAATAGATAGAGGTCGACTTTATTAAGAGAGGGAGGAGCTTACATGCCCAATCGGATGATCCCTACAGGGTACCACTTGAGAAAAGCTCTGCATGATTCTACACTGATGTAACAAGACTTCGAAATTAATAAAAACTAGCATCTGGATTATATTCCTAGTTTTTCTTTGAATCTTTTGAGATTGTGATTTAATTGTTGAAAGGGCAACAAGGTGGGTGGTTTGAGCCCACCAACCACTCTGTTGCCCCATACCTCTTAGGATTTTTTCTGCATTTTATTTTGACAAATGCATAGTGTGTAAGTATGAATAGCTCTTCTCTATGCTTTGATCATTTGAGATTCGTAATTTCATTCCGTGGTTTTTTTTCATTGCTTGAATCATTTGAGTTTGATTAATGATGTCATTATTTTCTTGGAATGTAATTCTATGAAGACTGAGATAGAGTATAGGTAAAGAATGTTTCCTTACTGCATCTCTTATTTTTATTACAAGTTAAGTGTGATAATGGCCCTGATTTCATTTTCTACATAACAGGGATACAATGGCTTATTAAGAGTTTTGGTTGATTTAACTCATCGTGTAGCATTCATGACTGCCTTAAAACCATTATTTTAGATATGAAATTGATCCTCACACTCACTCCTGAAATCTTAATAATAAAATGTTAAGGTTAGCATGAGGAGAGATTGTAATATTGTTTTATTGGCAAAGTGAAGCGCTCACATAATTCTTAGAATGTCTTAAGGTTAAAAGATGTGATTGACATTCCTTCATGCTGCTTTAAGAAATACACATATCTTGTAGAATATTTTTGCATTGAAGAGAAAGTAATTAATAATTTTATAATATAAGGGTGAGCTTGAAAGCAGTGGGAAATGTATTTATCTTATTTATTCCTATTGCACACTTTCCTTACATTTTAGTACTGAATTGTCTCCAGAGAAGTAGTGTATATATAGTCTAGATTCCTTTTAAAGCATTCAATGGTTTTCTCAGATTTGTTGGAATGAAGTTGCTTTATGCTTCCTATTTTTATTTCATGCTTTCCATTTTTGAAAATTAGCATGTAATCCTTTGAGAGGTTTTGGAAACTAAATCACATTCTTTATTTCCTGAATGATGTGTTAGTTTGAGTGGAATCTACATTCCCTTGTACCCTAGAAAACTGAGGTAGACTTTCTGTAGGAGTCACTCAACTGAGAAGAGGAGCCAGAAGTAGATTCACAATGTGTTTACTTTTCTTTGAACAATCTTGTTCCTTTTTCTAAATGATGCCTTTGAATTATTTTCAAGATATTGATTTTTATTCCACAGATCCCTTAGGTATTCTTATGGCATATATTGTGCTACGCCTCTAAGTTTACCAACCCGGATTAACAATTTAAATGTCGATGTAAATCTTGCATTTATACCACTTGACAATAGGTATATCATAGGGGTCATAATATCATCCTCCAACTTTGAAATTATCTCTTTCTCACATTTATTTACAAATTTTGTTATATTATGCTCAGTGAGAGGGGTGAAAGATGTGTTGCTATGTCATGTGGCCTAATATGGTTTAAATGCAGGAATTGGGGCAATTTTGAGATAATTTCAATGCAGGATCTCAGAGTAGATAACATGGAGAGATCTTAGAAGATTGTCCACATCCTTAATTCCTTCAAACAACCAAGATCACCATTTTATCTCTCATCAACTCGAAGTCATTGGAAGCTAAACAAGATGAGTTCATTGGAAACCAAGCCACTACAGTTCAAGGAATATATAGATCCACCTTTATTGAATTTTGGGAGACAAACATATATATATATTAGGGAGCTCTTGGTAGTTACACTTTTTTATAAATAAACATGCCAAGGAACTCATTAGGATCCAAAAAAAATTTGCAGCTAAGAAGCTATTGATCTCAAGCACTTGTGACTACTATTTTTTACTTATTATGTGATGTATTTGACATTTCTGCAATGATAATGAGAAGTTTCTTATTGATCCATCACTGAGTTAGTTCAGAGGGATGAGGCTCTTTTGTTTGGGCCTAATCCCAGTAGCTTAGGTCTCTTTTATGTATTTATATTCCTTTTAGCTTAGAATGTTTGTTAGTTGTTGCATTTTAATACAATATAATTCGTCAAAAATCCCGTGATTGTTGAATCTATCTAATCTCCCTCATGGGAGCTTGATTAGAGGAATTTATAGTCACAGCCCAAAAACACTATGTTGATGATTTCTTGGAAAGTCTACATTGGTTATCTTATTTTGCATATAATTTTTGTAGTTTAGAATTTGATTCATTGGTTACGTCAGAGTTTTTGGCATGAGTTAGATTGTTTCTAAATTCAACTAATCTTTTCCACCATTGGTTATGATATTTTGTGAATAATAAGAAGAGAAAGTGCATGTGATGTTGCGGGATAGTTTGACCTATAGGCTAGGGACCTTTTCAACATCTCCATCTAGGACTTCTAAACTCTCTTTTGATGACTCTCGACCACTGTTCTAGAGCTCTTCCTTTTAGGTCACTGTGAGCAGCCCTCTTGGTCCAAAATTTTCCTTCCTTAAGTGTTGAGCTTGGCTTGGGGTGTTGGTCACCTTCCATCCATATACCACAATCTTCATACATATTTCCATCCTTTGAGCTCATTGCTCTTACCTTCCAAACCCTTTCGGTAGCCTTTCTGTAGCATTACAGGTCTTCCTGTAGCATTACAGTTCTTTGTGTATTAATACAGGGATCCTGTAGCAGTCTCCTGTAGCAATCTCCTGTAGAATTCCTATAGCAACTTGTTTTTCCCTTGTTTTGACCTGTAATCCAAGTTTGAATTAGTTTAGGTGTAGGTTGAACCCCCAACTCAGACTCCATGATTAAAGGTAGCATCTAAGCCATTCTAGCCATCCTTTTTCCTTCACTGCAAGAGAGAATAGCATTAGTTTCTTTATCTCAGATTTGGCAAAGTAGGGAATTACTTTTTATGAAAGTGTGAATTAGATAGATGATGCATGAAATCTTGAGTTATGAATTGGTAGAAGAATTTCTTGTTTACAAGTGAATTTGATAGCTAGATGGTTAATTGCAATTACTGTAGTTTCGTTTCTATAGGTAGCATAACTTTGATGTTCTTTCATGAATTGATCCAATAACATTTCCAACTTGGTAGCATCTACAAGTGATATTTTAAAAGAATTTAATTTTTATACATTAGATCTAGCTTTTGAATTGCGCTTTCAATAATTAGTTACCCCATAACCTAGTAAAAGAATGGTTTTGGAGCCCTAATGATCAAATGGCCTAGTTGAGGGTGGCATGAGTAGAATTCCCTATTGTCACCTATAAGTTTGTATGAACCCTGAGTTGATAAATAGAGTTGAGGAACCCCCGGGAGTTGTAGCACTTGGTGCAATACTAGGTCTCACCAATAACATCCCTTGACATATCAACATATCGACTTTTTTCCTCTATCTTGAGATTCCCTAAATTTTGATATCTTGTTTCCATTAATTAAAATGCCTAAGTGACAAATATTTTATCGACAACTAAATCACATCACATCAAAGCCTTATTATATTAGAAATATCCATGGCAACACTTTGCCACATCTCTCAATATATTGATATCCTAATATCTACCAACTAACAAACCTCAGTAAATAGAAAAAAATTTAACACTTGAAAGAAATATTTCGCATTAAAGGATCAAGAATAACTTGGTTTTGCAACAACTTTTAGTGTTATAAATTTTTGCAGTTGATTTCTTGATGTCCCGATATCAAGTGGAATTTTGTGTTTTGCCTTTGTGTTGGTTTCGTTAGTAGACTGCAATATTTCCATCAACACTTGTTCGTCATACTAGGACGTCACTCCATCAAGAGTTTTATGAAGTAGATGTGTCCCAATATCCTAGTGCCTAGGCTTTCCAATCAAAAATTTAGTGTCCAATAGCTAACAAACAAGATTTCCACCATCCAAAGCCAATGGAATGTGGTTTTGTGGGTATTTTTAGTAACAACAATTTTGCACTTTTCCTCTAATATTTAGGTATATAGCTAAAACTTGGTGTTCTAACTATTTTGAGGATCTGATAAGTGCATGATTGCATACTAAGGGTATATAATATAATATTTGTTTGTTATGAGCGCAAATATAAAATGAAAGTTTAAGGAAGCACTAAATTATAAAAGTGTTATACTGGTAAAGTGTAGTCTTGAATTGTGGGTTGAAGGAAGCATCTGGTTCAAAGTAACATATATAAATGTGAATGCATCGAGATAGAGAATAGAGAAAAGTTTAGAGAATAAAAGTGGAGCATTGTATGATAGATTAAAAAGTAGATAATAGACAGGATGAGCATCTCTTGTATGTTGTGTCCTACAAACACTTGCAACCAAGGGGATTGGTGTTTGTCATAGGTTGGTGCCTACAAATTCTTGAAGCTAAGTGGTATATCTTACTAGTTGGTGACTACAAATTCTTGAAGCTAAGTGGTATATCTTGTTGGTTGGTGCCTACAATGTTTTGAAGCTGAGTTGATTCATATGTCTTGTAGATTGCTGAATATAAATTCTTGTAAGAGCATGTTTGTTCCTACAAAGAACTATTATATAAAAAAAAAAAATTGGCTTTTTCTCCCAAAATGGTTTCCACATATATCTTGTGTTTCATGAATTGTTTATGATATTTTTTTCTTATGGTTATTGAATTTTTAAATGAATAAAATTTTTCTTAAACTTATTTCCCTCACCCTTTCCCTTTTAGTATGTGTGATTCAACATATTTATAGTAAATGATATATTTACTATTGTTGGATAGTTTATTATTGTCATTGAATTACACATATCATAACTGTTGGGTTTCTATGTAATCATTTAATTCATGATGATTATATACATGGGGTGGTAAATTGTGAGACTTTGAAATTGTGGGGGGTGGGTGGCGGGTGAGGGGTGTGAGGGGTTGATAAATCTTACATAAGATTCTATCAAAGCAAGAAAATCCTATGAAATGGGAAGAAAATAACAAAAATTAGGAAGAGAATATTGTGTAAGCAGAGGATAAAATGATATTGAATAAAGAATATTTGTTGCTAAACTAATAGAGAAGGGGAATAAAGTATTATTCATGAAGTGTTGGAGATGAAAAGTTGTAAGACTAGGAACAAGAGGACCCTATGAAGAGCAAAATGGTTGAATAATGAAGAGACTAAGGAATGGTTGAGGCTACAATGGTCTTTGGCTTGATAGACCGATGATCTTTGAAAATAAGATGAAGAGGTCATTTAGGCTAGATTTGTAACCTTTATGTAGAAAATGATTAATGAGTAAATAAAAGAGGCTAAGTTCATTAAAGCTATATTTTACCTTCGAGTCTCCACATTTAATCTATCATGTTTAGATGACGATATCATTGTTTATTTATAACAAATGATTCTATCAATTTTTATTGTGCATTATTAATTAACATCATCAAATGATATAGGTCAAGAATGTTGTTGGGGTTTAGTATAATCATGTGATTCATGAGATACAATAGAAATGGTCCATTATAAAGCCTTAACATTGTAGGGGATGGCTCCTCTTGCATCACTTTCTCACACGTACACATAATTGGCACCACTATCTCACTAAAAGTTCTATATTGTCATAGTTTCAATTGAAGTAGTAGTTTATTTTCCTTGAATTTATCACATTGTACTTAATTTAATGACATCCATAGGCATCAAAACACACACTTCATGATACATCTTACTAAATTATAACTTTATGATTATTAATTATAAAATGGATTAAACTTAAATACATTTACAAAATTAGGTAACAAGATTCTTAACCATGGATATTTGCCCCACTTTACCATGGAGATTCTTAACTTGTAAATAGACTTTGTGAGAATACCATGGGTCAATACCATGACTCGCTAATACCACATTGCCCAAAAAACCAATAAATCATGTTGATATGACACTAAAACCTTTTTCTAATTAATTAGTTTAATAAAAGAGTAGAAAGAGATTAACTAGTTTTGTGATTAATCTGAATCTTTGATTTGTGATTATTTTAGAAGGCATAGTCTAACTTAGATGAAATGTCCTTATTTACAAGATCAACATAGATTTTTAAAAACTTTAGTTTAAATTGTTTAATCTATTAAATTTGAGTACCCTATGTGGCTTTTCAGGGTGTCGAAAAAATCACACTCTTTCTTAAAGTTATTTTGTGGAATTCCGGTGAAAAGGTCTATTTCATCTATAAATTAGATTACATTGAATTTTCATAGAAGTTAAATCCATATCATCCACTTAATAATTGTTAATATTTAAATTAAAATCATAAAACTCTATTACAAAAGAAACATGTCTATCAACATAATTGCATTACAAAAATAATCAAATAACAATAATACATTTTAAATTGATAAAACAATACATTTTGAATTGATAAAACAAATAAACTAGCAATTGCCCCAAAAGGTGCAAAGAGAGGCCGATAAGATTGTTAAATTGAAATTATTGAATTAGAAAATTTGTACTTTGTTTTGAAATAATAATTGTTGTATTTGTGTTAAGTTGGTAATATGCAATAAAAATAATAATTAAAATATTAAGATGATGAACGCTGATTGAGATATAATTTATCACTTATTTTATCAATGAAAGATTTAAAATCATTATGAATAAATATTGATTTCGTACAATGGGAAATTTCTACTAAGAGGAAACCTTGGGTAAATATTACTTTTGCGTCATTTTGGGTTATTAACCTTTTTTTGTAGATGTATGATATGGTGGCATTCAAAATGTGTGTTGTATTCTTATTCTCATTTGTATTTTCTATTATTGGTGATTATTTCATTTAGGAAATTATCTATAATTCTTGTAAATCAAGACAATGTATAATTACTCTACATTAAGTTGAACCTAGAGGATGAAAATTTAGAAGAATCGTATTATTGTTGTATATTGGTTGCTTAATAGTACTTTTTGGATGGTATTGTTTGCTTAAAGAGATATTTGCTTAATGTACCACAATTAGTTGTTATAGGTTCTATCATAGTGCATAGGATTCTACATATGCATTTGTGGAGTAACTAAAAAGGTAGAAGAAAATATGAGATGAATTGATTCAAAAGAAACATGTAGAATAAAAAGGTAGAAGAAAAATTGAAATGAATTGATTCAAAAGAAACATGTAGAAGAAAATGGGATGAACTGATTTAAAAGAAAGACCTATCAACCTAACTAAAAATATTAATTTTATTATTATC
>APFE030502231.1:6576-41516 GCA_000404065.3 Pinus taeda
TCTGAGAGTAATGTATGACGTGACTATTTCTGAACAGAGTAATATTATCTTCAAATCTCGTGAACACATATTCTATATGAATCCAACGATAATACCAGTCATGCCAATACCGGGATGCAAGTCAGAGAAATTCACTTTAGATAATACAGAGACATGAATGAAGAAACTTATTCAGATTCAGAAATTAACTGAAGAGCATAGTCTATCATGTAAAAGATATATCAGATTGCTGGAACAAAGGAAATAATCAAACCACACTAATCATCGTATGATACAACAACGAGTGACCGTCGGAGCTGGGCCCTTGGCTACCAATGGTACACCGCTTAAAGCTACTTCAGATGCAGAGGCAAAGTGAACACAAAGTTCTTTATATTGATTGCATTAACAAAGATACACAAGATCGTCTCAGCAAAACTTAATGCTCAGAGTTGTTCCAAACCATGTAATTACAAATAGTTGATCTCTCCCACGCTCAATGGCGTGGTATCTTTATATAACAGAAATGACGGAGATATCTAGATACAAAAGATAAGCTAAAGCAGCGATCCCTCAAGATCAGAGATCCTGAGGGATTCGCTAATCGTTCAGTTCTTCTCATTCCTTTCTTACATTCTCCGTCTTGGCATCCACGTTCTTTTCCCTGGATCATTCGGCTCTAATTTTACTTGATCGCGTCCGCATCCGGTTTCCTAGCGAGGGGACAGCAGTTGCTTTCCTTTTGCTTCTTGTTTCTGCTTGATGATCCCCTGTTTCCGCGTCCTTCTGCATAGAAAACATCGATTATTGGTGATTGAGCTTCGTTCGTCCATTTTCACACAATTTATCAAAATCCTTTTATTCTTTAGACTTTAAATGCAGAAAAGGTTAGGAAACTTATTAGAAAACCACTAGATTACTATTCAAAAAGCATACCTTTCAAATGCTCCACAGTTACGTGCAAAATCATCGAGGGAAAATATAGATATTTATTTGAAGGAATGAGGTTGTAACTGTTTATAGCAAAAGAAACAAGAAGCAATAGGAAGCGACAGGTAGAGGATGATCTGGAGCCAATGGTTCTTCAAATGGAGCAATGGGTGTCATACGTCAAGAAAACAATTGCAAACTTCATTGAACCATTAGGTGAGGCAACATAATCCATAGCTTTTCAAGGATCTAATCTGTTTAATCTGGTAACCACCACTCCTCTAGTTGTAGCAATTCCTAATGTTGGCCCTCGTGCACAATCAAGGCCAGCAATCCCAAAGCCAAGATAGAAAAGGGGAACTAAAAAGCTGGTCACCAAGAAACCCAAGACAAGCCCTATAGTCCCAATTGTCAACCTCACTAACGAGGTTGGTCAAATAGTATTCGCATCACCAATCGTTGATGAAAATCCTCTATCATCATCTGTAGTCTCACTAGGGTTGTGGGATCCATCCCTGCATACAACCTCCACCTCTGCGACCTTGTCTGAGTCCATTCCACTTGGTACAAGTGTGGCAACATAAGAGATGGAAGTGGATTCCACGTAGTAATACAATGAGTCTCTCCAAGTCAATGGCACTCACATCCTCATTGATATCCCTATTTCTAGGGTCAAGCCCACTACTAGGGGATGAGCCAATAGTGTCAACTCTCTAGTCAATGGGAACTAAGCATTACTAGACTGAATTCCCTATAAATTTCCCATTAATCCCAAACCCACTTATCATTCCACATACTACTCATTTCATCCCATCTTCACAGCCAGTGAGCTCTCCCCCATCACATTCAAACAAGCCCATTGCCAGTGACCTACCCAGTGAAAGCAATTTTTTGGATCCAAACACAATATAGGCAAAGACTCTGCAACACTCGTCATCGATGGGGTTGTTTATATTCATCCAGAAAGCTGCACAGAGAGGAGAAAATACATGATGACCTTGTCCATGAACATGAGCAATAGAAAAGACAATTACAGGAGGTCACAGAAGAAAGGGATCAGCTGAGGCAAGAAAACATTGATTTGCAGGCATAAGTAGATCAAGTTATAGATAATTTTTGGTCACTTTGGCAGAAAATATTAGATGTTTCCATAGAAGCTTTTGAAGATATTACATCCTTCATGTTTTTCAACAGCTATGACCACATCTAGGCTGTGTGGTCATGTCTGGTACCCATGAATCCAGACATCAAGAAAAAGTTGAAGACATTAAGATCTGTGTTGCCTGATCCGACTCAGATATACACCTAGACAATATATGATAAGATCCACATCATCTTCATTGCAAAACAATCACTTATTGAAGCACTTGCAGATGGGTTTTCCCTAATGGAGAAAGTGCATGACTGGTCAAGTAGCCTAGCCTTGAAGAATCTGCCTGTCTATCCTCTATGAGAACAACTCCAAATTTTAATTGACGACAACAAGATACACACAGACTCCGTTCGATTGCATAATATTGATGAATAAATCTCCAACATTGAAGCACAAGTTGAATAGATAAAGGATGAATCAGAAAAAACTAAGAAGAAAATCTGAGACCTCAGACCTCCAGTCCACCTACATGTCCTTGCTCCGAAGGAGGTATGCAACAATAGTGAAGAATAGTGGAAAGGATACAAAGAAGCATGCCAAGTCAGCTAACATCTAACATAATAGAATACTTCATTGAGAAGGTTGACTCCATAGCGATTGCATGGAAAACAACACTCAACAAATATAATAATTTTAGGCAAGAAATCACAACAACTATTCCCAAATTGGGGCCTTCATTTGGAAAAGGAGTCTAGTGGATGGTAGAAGAAGAAGCTAAACTAGTAGCCCCTTAGCAGATGGAAGAAGAAGAAACTAAAGCAGTAGCCCCTCATCACATGGAAGAAGAAGCATCTAAAGTAGTAGCACCTCATAGGCAGGAACAAGAGCATCCACAAGTAGAAATACCCATAGAAACAACAACAGGACCCAAAACACTAGAGATAGATTAACTCAAGGACGAGTCAAAGAACTATGGTTGGGGCCTATTGGGGCCTTCATTTTAAATTTTAAAATATTTGAAGGTATGAAAAAGGAAATCCAGGTGGCGAGAGCAACGGTCAGGTTTCAAAGAGGACAACTGGGAAATGAAGCAAGGTCATGCAATCGAGGGGTAGTTGGGGCAAGGGGTCGGGAGAAAGCAGAAACAGAAGAGTGAACAAGGAGGAGGATGGGAAGTAGCTAAGGGGAAAGACAGTCGAACATAAATGGCAGTTCAAGTAGAAGATGAGTAGATAAAAGGAGAAGACAACATGAAGAAAGGGTTGATATCTAGTACGAGTTAGAGGCATAGAGGAAGAGGATCCAAGAACTAGAGCAGTTGCGGAGAGGTTTGAGTTGGGCTTGGTCTGATATCTAAGGCATTCTATGGCCACGATATTTTGTGTATCTGATCACGTATGTATGTTGAATGAATGTTGTAATTAATCTTTCATTGGATTAATATAAATGAGTAAATGAACCAGTTGCATGGGAGCATGTGTGTGTGCTATGATGTATGGGCCTACTCAAAAGTTTTTATATTGATGGTCTTTCCTCATATGAATATGAGATCTATAATGATACAATGTTATGATGAATGTATTCTTTAATATGTGTGTGGAATAGTGTTTAGGTTATCCTTGATATCCTTCTACATCCATCATAGTTTCGGTCACAGAAAGCCTCAGGTGAGACTCCTTACCCTTTGGCATAGGTTGAAAATGTTGGCGTTGTCCTAGACTACAGCGGACCATTGTTGGCCCCTTGTGCCTCAACCAAAGGTATTTCCCTGATGACATTTTTGTGCCAGCACCCCTACCTCACACTCATGTAGCAAAAGGTGATGAGCCTTCTTGTGTTTTCTCTGGTGGAGTTTAATCTCATTTTCCAGGTGGCCCTTTTGGTAAGCAATAAGTTATAGGGTTGAACGTTTATAATTGGTTCGATTATTTAAATAAATTTTATGATTTAACTAGTTATTTGTTTCCTTTACAGGTTCATTATGGAGGATTCTCCCTTCCATGGATATTGATATTCTTTTGTGTAACTTTTTTGTAGGACAGAGTTTGGTTCTAGTATAAAGGGTTCTTGTTTTGAGACTGCTTTACACAATTGGCCACTATTTTTATTTTTCATATTGCAATCTCTCTCCTATTTGAAATGAAATTTTAAGCACCATGATTTATTAACACATTTATGGTGTCTCTATTCTTAGGAAAAGGAGTGGTGTTCTCCTTGAACTTCTTCCTTCGTGAGAGACTTGTTTCAAATTGTGTAATTGTCATCTACCTAGTTCTTGCAATTTTATTAAATAAAACCCTTACAATACAAAGTTTTTGTTTTTATTGAGTCATATGGATCAATATTATGGACAAGTTATGTTTTGTGTCATATTATGGCTCTTGCATCTATCAATGCTCCAATTCCATCTGGCCACTGAATCTCAGATATCCAATTTTCTCTCTAGTTGTGCCTTATCTCATCAAGGCCACAACACATCAAGACTCTTGTCAAGTTGTTTGCAACTCCACTTGTGAACAACTCTAAATTGCCCACTGCTACTCCTTAGCTACTTGCAGACTTCAGCCTACTATGGTGTCCCTGAGTTGCAACGATGAAGAACAAAATAGGGCACAGAAGGATGCCACCTATCATAGCAATATGTCCATCTCCCAAAATGAACACGTGCTAGGAGGACTACCCATCATCTTCTGTGGAATTCCTTCTCCACAAACAAGTCTCAAACTCCATAAACTACTCTTAGTTGATCATACCCTTGAGCTCATCAACTTCCTCTCATGTAACAACCTTTGTCCATCAAGGTTTTTCTCATCGGGCTCCAACTTTGACACTATCATGCTATCCTCTAGCAAAGCATAAGGGACCAATCTCTTCCAAACTTGGTCTTCTCTCATGCTGTCCTCAAATAGACCATAAGTTCCTAATCTCATCCACACTTGGTCTTCTCTCATATTTCCCTCCAACATTCCATGAGAGACCAAGTCAATGCTATAGCAGTTTCATCTAATTAGGGCATCCCCATACTTAGGAGACCCTTACACATGGCTTCCCATAGACTCCACCAATCTTCCCTTTGTTCTAGAATAGAGGATAGCATGAACTCATCAACCAAGGTAACATCTGCAACACTCCTTGTTGTTGTCCTCTTTCCTTCCAATCTGATGTTCCTATCATTACCTTGGTTGCTTGGTAGGCCTCCCAAAAATCCATGTGGGCTCCTTCAAACAAATCCTAAGGACTCCTACAAGCAGCCCATCAACTGATCCATACTCTGGTCCACAAATCAAGGAGTCAACACAAGGTTATGTTGCTCGAAGGTTGTTGTGTTACTATTGTTCCAAACTATGACCTGTTAGGGCATCTATCATGTTGTAACAACCCTCAATGATGCACAAAAACAACCCTTAATAACTGTGGCCTCATCAAGTAAGGGTCCTCCCAACATATGTCATTGTTTTGGGCACTTTTTAACCCCAAAATCTCCCACATTGTCCCTCTTTTAGGTTGGTAAGGCTTGTAGCCTACCACAGTTCCTTGTTGTCATCTACAGCCAACCCAAAATAGACTTCCCTTACCTCTTTCCTTTGCCCAAGAGACATGCATCCAACACTATCTTATTCGACCTCCATGCAAGATTAATTTTCACTTCAAACAATCCCTAGAAGGCTCCATGCTACCTTCTCTTCCTTGCTAACATAGCCCTAGTCCTGCAGCCCCAACAGAATTACCCTTGCTCCCTAGATCAAATTCCTTAGGCTCCATTAATGAGATATTGTGTTGCACTTGTTGGTTGTGAAAATGCTTCTCCCTCACTATCTATTTATACACAAATGAGGGGCATCTCAAAACTTCATTCTAGGGAATTTTGTAACTAGTTAAGTCAACTTAACACCAAGTCGACCTTAACACATGTGAAAACTCCATCATATAACTTAAAAAATTCATAACTCCTTGACGACAACTCAGAATTGGATGATTCTCATTGCATTAGAATCGTCTCACCAAGAGCTATCATCCTCATCCATCACATGTTGAATACTTATGATGGTTTTGTCCCAAATATCTATCGGTGCAAAACCCCAGGCTTAGAGTCTAAGTCCACAAGCCTACTTGTGGTGCTTTGACCTCCAACCCTCTAACACTAAGGCTTGGAGTACCTCCCAAGCTACACAAAAATAAACACTCCCTCTTAGTGAGGGAGGTAATTCGAAGACTAGAAAGTAACCATCATTATCCGACAATGACACTAGCCCATCTAGCATCCATGACTGCAACATACCCTATAGAATGAATCCAGAAATCTTAGTAGTGCCTCTACCTCATCACATCGAAACCTAAAGCTCCCAAACCTTCATAGGGTTGCTCCCTTTGCACCTACATGATCTCCACTGGCTCAATCATACAAGCACTCATCCTCCTTGATCAAATACCACTCATGCAAATCCCACCAATCCCAGATGTGCAACATCATGATCCAGTGAAGACTCTAGCCTACCAAACTATAGTTCATCACATGAAGCCATCTTGATCAACATGATCTCATCCAAGCCAAGGAAACCTTCAAGTTGTCCCAACCATCCATGACAAATCATTGGACGTCCATGGTCACCCATCGACCCTACAACAAACAGTTTCTCACTAGGATCACAACTAATCCACAAGAACTCCCAACCAATATCACTGCCAATCCATTCAAGACCGGATCTCCATGTCTTTAGTTGAACCCTCTTCTCCATGATTTAGACACCCAAATTCCCTTAGAGTTAATTTTTTGTGCACACTCTGATTCATTATCCCTTAAAGTAGCTCAAATATCCTCTGGTACCATCTTCAATTTCCATGACCTTGGGTCTATGTTAGGGTCTTAAAATCACTAATGCTACCAAACCAAGAATCTCAACCATAAACTAATTTTCGCAGTAGAATAAAATAGCATTAAATCACACATGCACAGAATATAGAAATTTTTTTACTTTTTTCATTCCAACTTCGTTATATTAATCCAACTGATATAATACAACAATTTAGGGCTCCCGTACCAAGGATAATGGCCCTCATACATCCAATAGTACAAGATACAAACTAGGGCTTGGTTTCAGTCTGTTGTTTAACAATCTACACTTAACAAGATACTTTTGCCATCTGGATAATGTAGCACACTTTCTCAGCTCCTCTTTGTCATACCCTGTACCTGCCTGGTCCTTCAGCTCCTGATCTGTGGAACCTACCTATATCAATGCTCCAAGTCTATCTTTCCATTGAATATCGACTATCAAATATTATCTCTTGTTGTTCCTTAGTCCATTAGGAAAAAACACATCGAGACTTCTGTTGAGTTGTTTGCAGCTCCACTTATGAACAACACTGAACTGCCCACTACTGCTCCTTAGCTACTCAGGGACTTCAACCTACTATGGTCTTCCTATGTTGTAATGATGAACCAACATAGGTTAAGCAGGGCTTCCAACTATCACTATAATATGTCCATATCCCATAATGAATACGGGCTAGGAGGATTTTCCATCATCTGCTGTAGAAGTCCTTCTCCACACACAAGTCTCGAGCTCCACAAATGGCTCCTAGTTGATTAGACCCTTGAGCTCATTAACTACCTCTCTTGCAACCACCTTTTTCCATCAAGGTGTTTCTCATCAGGCTTCAACTTGGACACTCTCATGCTATCCTCAACCAGACCATAAGTTCCCAATATCATCCACACTTGGTCTTCTCTCATGTTGCCCTCCAACAGTCAATGAGAGACCAAGTCCATGTTGTAGTAATTGCACCTAGTTAGGGCATCCCCATGTCTAGGATACCATTACACATGGATGCCCACAGACTCCACCAATCTTCCCTTTGTTCTACAATAGAGGAGCTATTACACAAATCTGGCCACAAAGAACTTGTCCTCTCTTAGGACATCAGCAACTGATCAACTAAGGGAACATCTGCAACACTCCTTGTTGATGTTCTCTTGCCTTCCAATATGATGTGCCTGTTGTCACCTTGGCTACTAGGTACACCTCCAAACAATCCATGTGGGCTCTTCTAAACAACTATCAAGGCCTACTACAAGCATCCCATCAATTAATCCACACTCTAGTCCACAAATCAAGGAGCTAACACAAGGTTATGTTGCTCCAAGTCTGTTGTGTTACTATTGTTCCAAATTGTGACTAGTTAGAGCATCCAACATGTGTGACAACCCTCAACCATGCACCAAAACAACCCTTAATGGCTGTGGCCTCGTCAAGGAAGGGTCCTCCCAATGTATGCTATGTTTGGGGCACTTTGTAGCCCCAAAACCGCCCACATTGTCGCAGTTTTGGGTTGGCAAGGCATGCGGCCTATCACAATTCCTTGTTGTCACTAGTAGCCAACCCAAAAATAGACTTCCTTATCTCTTTTCACTGCCCAATAGACCTGCATCTATCCCTCTCTTATTTGACCTCCATGCAAGTGTAATTTTCCCTTCAAATACTCCCTAGAAGGCTCTATGCTACCTTCTCTTCGTCGTTGAAGTAGACCTAGTCTTGTGGCCCTAACAGAATTACCCTAGCTCCCTAGACAAAATTCCTTATGCTCTTTTAATGAGCTCTTGTATTGCACTTGTTGGATCTGAAAATGCTTCTCCCTCACCCTCTATTTATACACAAATGAGGGGCTTCTCAAAATGTCATTCTAGGGATTTCCATAACTAGTTAAGTCAACATAATAAAAAGTTGACCTTAACACATGTGTGAAATCCATCATATAAGTTCAAAAAGTCATAACTCCTTACAACAACTCGGAATTAGACGATTCTCATTTCATTAGAATCATCTGGTTGATAGTTATTATCCTCATCCGTCATATGTCAAAGACTCGTGACAGTTTTGGACCAAACATCAAAACCCCAGGCTTGGGTTCTAAGCCCACAAGCCTACTTGTGGTGCTTTGACCTCCAACCCTCGAATAGTAGAGCTTGGAGCACCTCCCAAGCTACACTAAAATCAACACACTATCAACTCCAAGTTGGACACATCTCCATAAATTCTCATTAACAAATTGGCTAGAAAAGATATCCTTTTAAAAGGGATCAATTCTCTTACCAACACCTGCATTGAGTAGTTGGTTTGTATTTGATCCTTTTCAATTTCAAATCATGACATTCTAAAACAAATGGGTTCTAAAAATTTACATACATTTTCGATTTTAGAATTCAACAACTTTCAATCCTCTTGTGGTTTTATTGCACCACTTTCTTAGAATTGACACTTTCTCCACAGGTTTAACATTTTATGCTTGGAGATATTATCATTCTTTTTTCTTCTGCTTATACCAGTGCCCTGTAGGTAGAACCTTTTCTAGGTATTTGTGGAACTCACTTAATATTTCCTTAGTAGTGTCACCTATTGGCCCTTCTTTCTTGTAACTTGTGCTAAGAATTTTTTTCAAATATCATCCATGGTAGGATAGCATGGGAGTTTAACCAACTAAACCATGTATGTACAAATTCACAATCATCAACTAGCTATGAAAAATTCTACCCTTCAATTTTCGTATTCATGTATAATTGAAACCTTATTTATTTCCAAATGACACACAAACACTAGAATTTTCTAGTCACATCTATGCCCAAAGTCAATTCAATAATACATGAGATATCACTATTCCCAAAGGCAAATAGACATGATGTTCACTAACCAAACTTGTATATACATCTATTTTAGAATTGAAGTATAGTATGATACTTAGGATTGGAGCCTATGTAGTTTATAATTTCCAAACTAAAATTTAGGAATATCCACATTTGAAATGGGAATCATATTTATAGCATATACACCTAAAGACAAAGTAAAAGAAATGGACCACAATAAAGTCCCTGAGTTTTCTTAGCATCCTATATGTTAGGGATTCTCATCCTCTGGTTCTTCTTTAGGCAATGGCTAAGGGAGAACCTAGAGGTTTATTTAAGGTATAAGACTTTATAAGCGACATATAGTTTAGTTTCATCAACTACATATATAACTATGTTTCTTTTAAGCTAAACAATCTTGGATCGGCTCTCAAATATAATTTAAGGAATTTTAGATCCTGAATTCATTAATCTATATGAGTGATAAGAGCCCATCAAACAAAGATAGGTTCCTAGATAACTATTAAACCATCATGGGATTTATAATTATTATACTTGAGACTTAACTAATGCTAAAAGTTGATATGCATCCACTTATCCACCAAGGCATTGTAGTTTCTTGCAACTTGGAGACAAATAATTAGAGTAGACTGTGAGGAGGAATGAGGCACTCATCCCAAAATTCATGGTGTTCAATTTATGCCAATACGTTAGCCCACATGAACACCCAATGCAACCCTCCTACTCTAGACCACTTTCTGGCTTGTAATCAAGATTATGTATTCTCCAAGGAAGATTGTTGAAGCCAAACCTGATGTTCATTTTACATTATAACCATTCTTCTAAATATGAACACACATGAAATATTCATATTTTTCTTGGTATTTTTTCCACCCCTGTCTTTCATGAACTGATACAAACCAGAGATAATTTCATTTGTCCATTTAATTTCTATCGAAACTGATTGAGTTGATGAGCGACCCAATCTAGCCATTCAAATTGAAGCTTGTATTGTAAGTTCATGGAAAATAATAATTATAACTAAATGAATTTCACTAGATATATTTGGATTTTAAATCATGATCAATTATTGGGAAGTCACAACCATTAAAAAATTGGTTAATTTATTGATATTTAACTTAGACCTTAGATGCAAGCATTTGGACTCGTGCATATTTATTATTGCAATTAAATTCATTCATGGCCCACACTGTCCCATCAAGTGGACCTGATATGTCAAATAAAATATAAGGGTATATTTAACCCCATTCCTTCATATTGTTTCTTGAAACAAGTCGTATTTTAGGTCTCCCTATTTTTACTTCGAAAACTAGATCCAAGTTTAATTTTGCTAACCTTTCAAGAACATACCCTTGTGAGGTTAACACCCTTTCATGAAACCATTATCATAGCCACTCTTAGAACCTTTCCTTTCTATCCTAGTAAAATATATACTTGGTAAGGAATGTTCCACTTTGTAGGCTAAAAAGCAAAAAACACTTCATCTACATTGAGATCTTTCATTTTAACTTAGTAAGTGAACTTCTTAGTCGATGTTTGATTCTCTGAAAACTACCAAGGAAGTGTTGCAATTTGTAAGATAAGAAATAAAAAACACTTCACTTATATTGGGATTTTTCATTTTAAGCTTGTCTTCATTGAATGTGTAAATAATTATATGTCATTTTCATTGGAAATAACTACAATATAATGAATTAACTGACATTTTCTTGTGTTGCGGGTTATGGATGATCAAATTAATATCCAGGAAAACAAGGAGAAAATAGTAGAGAACCTTGATATAATTTAAATAGAGGGATCCCTCCCTTTTGAGTAGAACAAAGATGCCCTACCTTGTTTGAGGATCTCATTGAGGTCGATTTTTCTGATGTCATGCTTGATTGATACATTCTCATATGTCAAGAAGACTTTAAATATCAATTAATGTCCCTGAAACAAATCATATTCAAATTTTTTAGATATAAAAGATAAAAAGAAATGTCAATGCCTTCATTTGATTGTAACTTGACTCTGATGTGGGCAGGTTACAGGAAATATGATTGGAAAAAGGATGGTGAGACAATGCAAAGCATGTCTTGGATATGATTCATTTGTTGTTAGAGATCTTTCAGGCACTTGGGCCATTGACTTTAGAAATGTTTCTAGTAGGGATTCCAATGGTTTTTAATGTTGTGATTCTTTCACCTCATGCTTATTTTGGGAAAGAAAATGTTGTAGGAATGCCAGACAAGACGTTGGTGGATAGGTAAACAAATTTTTTATAATTGAAATGTCCATTCCATGATATGCTCTCTTTATTGTTTGATTATATTTTGAACGTTTCTTTTGATTTTGTTTTGTATTTTAACTAGGAAATTGAAAATACTTCGTATCATGTTCGTTTAAACAACAACCAAAGCTTGAAGTTGAAATTAGTATTACATGATATTGATTGGAATCCTTATGGCTATTTTGTGTTAAAATATTTTCATGACTATCATAAAAGTTTACTTTCATGTTGTTATTTGAGCACGTCTTGTTTATATACTTGACCAAGTTCATGCATTATAAGATGAAATGTTGTTGTGAATAAAATGACAAGGATTAAACATCACACCTCAAATTATTTGTTTTCACATCTTATCTACAACTTGAGATTTTTAGCATGTAACCTAGTTGGCATGATTGTGCCTAAGCTTTCCCTAAAGGTTGAGTACAAAGTTACTAAGGTGTTATTTTATAAGGTGGCATTTTATTTTCTTTGTTTATAAAAGTCATCTCGCCACATTATAGTGGCTATTATTTCCCAAATGAAGAAAACTTGTTCGCGTTTCTTACTTGTATGGGAAAAATGGCTTTGACATTGTTGATATTGACGTATATGTTGTATAAACGCGTTATAGTCTACTTTATTTTATATTATAGTGTTCATTGTATTTCAAGTCTTACACTCTCAATTGTATTTTCTTCTGTTTTATGAAAAAGGAACTTAGTATTGATGCTAAGAAGCAAGAATTCAAGAAAGATACTGAGAGCAATAACAATGGAGCAACAAATACAAAAAGAGGGGGAGAAGAGAACCGGTCTAATGATACCCTTAGAGTCAATATCCCACATAAGACACACACATAGAGACTAATGTTCAAGTCATCAGAGTTGGCGAATTCACTTGCAATGCCTTGGCAACACAATGATAATGTTTTGAAATGATGAAACATCATTTCATGTGTAAATTGTAGTCTAGCCAATACTAAGTTGGAAATATATATTTTAATAATTTAACATTTCATATAATATAATTTGTGTGGTTGAAATTATTTATAGTTGCATTTTATATTGTTTAGTATTGTAATTAACATGCAACTTGCATTTTCATATTAGACAAACATGCACATTATATGAAATTTTCTAAATTTAGTCGCAAAATCATACAAAATAGATTATGTTGATTAATAACTAACACATAAAATCACATCTAAAACTACTAAATTAGTACTTTATATTAATTAATAATGAACAAAAATGAAATGCATATACGACTAAATTAGTCATTTATAATGGTCATTAATGAAAGTAAATGAAATGAATATAAACTACTAAATTAATCGTTTATATAACGAATATGAAACTACCAAGAAAAGATAAATGACTACTAAAAATGATCAAATTTGTGATTTTAAATGATGACTAAATTTTTCATATATATGACTATTATTAGCTAATTTACAATATCTTATAACGCGACCAAAATTTAGTTATATTTCTCTGGTCATTAATTGGTTTCAAACAATTACTAAAATTTTCATATATATGACTACTAGTAGCTAATTTATAGTCTATTATAACACGACCAACATTTAGTCATATTTCTTTGGTCATTAATTTGTTTTCTCGGATGATCATATAGTAATATATTTTGTTGTATATTTGGTAATTAATTGTGGCAATTAATAACTAAATCAATGACTAAATTAATGACCAAATTTATGACTAAATATACTACTAGACGATAAAATTGAGACAACCAATTTAAGTTAAAAAATACTAAACGTTGGTCGCATTATAAGATACTATAAATTAGCTACTACTGGTCACCGACTAAAAAATGGTTATTTATATGTGGATTTTAGTCATTTGTTTAGTAATTAATTATCCCTTGTGTACAACTAGATAAGATGAAGGTTAGAGTAGTGATCTTCAACTTAAAAGGTAAAATGGAAATTTGATGGGAATATGCTAAGCGGGTCAGAGACATCAAGAGAGATGACTTGAGTTGGTGGTAGTTCAGGAGGATTTTCAAGAAGAATTACTTTTTAGAGAGCTAATACGATATTAAGGCCAAAGAATTCTATGACCTAAAGATGGGATCAATGACAGATGAAGAGTAAGTGACCAAGTTTTTAGAGCTATTGAGGTATGTACCATATCTTACTGATGAGAAGGCTAAAGCTCAGTGATTTTTTAGTGGTTTTCCATTAAATTAGAGATCAGATTGAGTATGATGAGCCTCGGTCGGTTGAGGAAGTTATTGGGAAACTGAAGCATTTTTGTGAACAATAATAGCGTAAGAATGAATCTCAGCAAGAATGGAAGGGAAAAGATAAAGGTAAAAGTAAATGGCATCCAAAGAGGACAAGGCCTCAGCATGAAAATGACAAAGAGAATTTGACACCGCAAAGGAGATTTAATGCAGCTAGACAGGGACATGAGTCGCAACAACAACATAGAGGTGTTGGTACTGGTCGATTGGAGTGTTGGATGTGTGGAAAGGATCACCTTAAGAGATATTCTCCACTAAATCATGGTGGTAGGTGTTAGATATATAGTTCACAAGAGTCACATATTATTAGGGATGTAGGGCAGAGCATTCCTCATAACTATGCAGCGGTGGAAAGCAAACAGGAAGAACATCATGCATCTATCATTGGGATGGATGGTAAGATTTGTGATCAAGTGTTAGTTTGGTGGGGACTGATCCAGGTTCAACGTTAGTTAACCAAACAAATCCCTACACTACTAGCCCTTTTCTCATCATCCCAAGGAGCACAGACTAAAGTCTCACCCGAAGTAGTATGGGGGGGATGCTGGGACCAAGTTTCCGCACCCTGAGATGGTAGTGATGTTAGTTTATTCCTACAATATCTACTTTCGCGTAGGTCATTGAGTTCTAGGGCTCTGTCTGTGTAGCTCTTTTCTACACCCTTTGATACCTCTGCGAAGGGGCACGATCAACCTTCGTGCAGCCCTAACCCGTGGTTAAGATAATTTCGTGCTACTAGGGTAGCGTATCGTGTAGACTCCCAAAGTAACCTAGTGTCTTACTTATCTTATTAAACAATCATAGTTAGCACCGCATAAACAGATACCCTTAATTACGTTCAATTATCTAACGTAATTACATACATTCACGCATCACATAAGCATTATAAATGAAATTCCCACATAATATGACAAGATGCATTAACAAGAAACAAAGACACGGAATTTGTAAAATGCTTCTCTTTATTGATATCTCCAAATGATTATATACTCTTTCCACCCTGCGCACATAGCTGCATGGGTTTGCACACTCAGCTGTGGACTTCTACCCTATGCCTCTGTGCACTCAGCTGCAGAGCCTCTACCTAAGCTACAACCTGAAGCTTAGACTTCTCTTCTTACCGCTCAAGAATTCTACTACAACTTTATTATCACTCTTTAGAGCTTACTTAATTAGCCCTTTTTATATAATCCCATGGCCCACAGACCATGGGTAGATTTTTATATCTGACTTTACTTTAGAAAATAAGGGTAGACAACCCTTCATGACTCATGACACCTTCACGCTCCGTGACTACAAAATATGGATACTTTACAACTTTATTACAAAATTCAACCCAAAACATGGGCTTTTAGCCCCAAAACTGTCCTTATGGGATCCCGTTCCCAATAGTCTCCCATCACAAACATCATGACTCACCCTCAAGTCACTCAGCAGGTGCAGAGATCTTAGTGCAAAGACCTCCCAGCTCGACCCGTATGACCGCAACCTCGGCAGTGCAATGTACGCCTGCGTGCTTTGCGTCTTCGACCATCTGCTCAGTCACTACTCTTAAACTACTGAATTGAAGATTTTGTTGAGTTTCTTACAGAGTCACAAGCTTTCCTTCAGTAGAGGTTATGATCATGTAAGCTTCATTTAGCTAGGGCTTCAGTCATGCCTTCAGTACTGCTTCCTTGTGCAACGCTTTGTCCACCTGCTCTTTCAGCTACTTGGCCTCCTGTAGCTTTGCCAATCTTTGAGTGAGCATGATGGTTTACGATGTTCCTTTGACCTCAACATAGCATTGTTATAGCTCACGCACTTCTATCTCTAGTTGTTGTACAGTAGGGTCCTCCTGCAAGCCTATCAGGACCTCGAACAACTGCTGAAAAATTTGTGTGCAGTCTACTACTACACTGTCAACCGTTGTTATTTCCTTTGTGACAATGGTCACCCACTTCTCCTTTACTTTTGGCTAGGGTTGAAGGCTGGGCCTTCAACTCTAACTCAGTGATTTGTAGGTTCAACTCCAATTGAACCCTAGCCATTTTTGTATGTGTGTCGCGCACCCTTGTGGCTAGATTGAGGATGCGCACCTCGACTAGTTATTCCTCAGGAATGGCCAACTCTTGTACCATTCGGCAAGCCTCCTAGATGACTTGCATTATACGCTTGTTCTATTTGGTCTCCTTAGTCATAGCAATGATGGAAAAGTCTTGTTGTAGTTCCATCTTCTTATTGTTCATTCGCTGCTTACTAATCACCTAGAGGGCATGGTGCTCACAGGGCCTTAGCTTTTCAATCACTCCATCCTACAAAAGGTGGAGTGCTTCACTAGGGAATGCTTCTAGAGTCAACCCTACTCCTTTGAGGGCGCTGAAAATGGGCCTATCAGCTTCATTCTTTATGGTCAGTGCTCCATCAGGTAGTACTATCGCACTGGAGGCCTTTGCGTGCAGCATCTCAGCAACTTCAAAAGTTCCAATAGCAAGGTTGATGGACACTAGGCTAGCCTGTGATACACAGGTCCACAGCCCCTGTAAACCTATCTGGATAGCCCCCAATACTAGTTGTTGTTGCTACTCAAACTGTTGTTGGGCCTCCATGGTGACATCTTGCACCATGTCACCGATGCGGTGCAAGTCGCCGTCTGTGAGGGTGATTGGGTCCAGTGATGTCTTAGTAGACTTCGATTTCTTCTTGGACCCTCCTTTCTCTTTCTCACTTGGACGTTTGATGTGGGTGGACATCGCCTATGGGTCCACGCCATACTATTCTGTCTGTTTGTCCATCTCTTCCTCTGTCTCAGGTTAAAGTGACCTCGCACCTTTGTTAGAGCCCTGCTCTATTACACCTGTTTGGTTCTCCTTCTATTGATTGGCATCATGCTCCACCTAGGCCTTGTCAGCGGCCTCCTTCTTTCTCTTTTTAGCCAGCAACGTCATCTTGAGCTTGGCCTCCTCCTTCTTTTTCTGTGTGGCAGACTTCTTCCCTCCCACTACCAAGTCTACTATAGTGTGCCATTCTGGCGGCCATCGATCAAGTACCGCATCAATGGCATCATTCGTTTCCAGGTAAGGCAAGTCATACCATTTCTATGCTGGATCCTTCCACGCCCTGATGGACACATGGTAAAAGTTTGCTTTAAACTTTGTGTAGCCCTATAGGTTGGCAAACACCGTAGACGAAAACCACAGTTTGCGACTGATGTCCATATGGATGTTCATCTCCATCAAGATCCAAAAGATCTTGTTGCCCTCAATGCATTGTGCATCCCTGGCCACCCACAGTGAAGCATACTTTACTGCTTCTGGTAGGTCTAGCATGATTGAAGGAAATTGGATGTCCTCTGGCAACTCCCATTCTACCAATACAATAGACAACAAGAACCACGCGTAGTGGAACATCTTGATGAGCTCTTATGCTTCGTAGAAGTTCACAAGGAACTCATTGTAGAGATAGCCTACCCAATTGAACTGAACTCCCTCGACGCACTAGGTTGTTAGTGCGACGATAGGTGCTGGCACCTCATCGATGCGACACTTAGTCATCACCTTCCCTGCTAAAATCTATGTAGCCACCTTTACAGTAGGGTCACGTATGTTGGATATGGCATATCCACGCAGCTTCTTTACCAGCTTAAAATTCTCTTTCATGGCCTTCGTGACAACCCGTTCACCACCGTTTCCATCAAATATCATGGCCAAATTTTCTCCTGTGTAAGGCAACTGCGTGATCTTGTGGATCAACCTATCAATGATGGGTATTGGCTCCTCCAACCATAGACACCCATCATGCACCAAGCATAGTAGTTGCTTGATGATCAATACTATAACCAAGGTGCGGTTGTAGTGCGGCATCCATAGCAAGTTGTGTCGGGTTGTGTTATTCTTTCCACGACTAGCCCACGTAATGAACTAGGGGGTTAGAGGGGAGCAAAGCCCCCCCTTTGCTATGCCAATTGCGCAGCGGGGGGGTCACAGGGGTTTTGAGTGGGATGGGTAGTCCCCCTCTACGAGGTCTGGGGCAGTGCCCAGAGAAAACATTTTTGGGACCTTATATTAGGTTGAGTGGACCTACTTATGGTTTTATGCATGATTTTCGCATATGGTTTTGGACGCGATGGTTTTTAGTCAATGGTTTTGGACGCAATGGTTTTTGGTCCATGGTATTGGATGCTTTGGCATGTATATATATGTATTGTAACATTGAAAAGAACATAATGAAAAATCAAGTTGGTAGTCTCAGTTTTGGGATCCAAGGGAAAATCTCTGTGTATATGTGTTTTATGTGTTATGCTCTTGAATTGTTTATTTTCTGTGTTTAGTAATTTTTGTACAAGGTTAAAACCTACGTTTGGTATCAGAGCTGTTTTGGATTAAAGGGGATGTCTTTGTTGCTGAGAAGTTTCACTTGGACCTGTGGTGGACCCTGTTCAGTGGGAGATCTATGAGATCAATTTTGGTGGTGAAATAAGATGGCGAGTAGTGGAAAGATAGAGATCGAGAAATTTAATGGTAAGAGTTTTGAGTTGTGGAAACTCAATATGGAGGATTTGTTGGTGGATAAAGATCAGTGGATCACGATAGATCTGGGTACTAAACCAACGAGAGTGTTTGATGAAGAATGGAAGAAGTTGTATCAGAAGGCAAAGATCACAATATGATTGCGTGTCTCAGATTCAGTATTGTTGAACGTATCAGGTGAAACTAGATGAAGGCTTTGTGGGACAATTTAGGGACTTTGTACCAATCCAAGTATATGGTGAATAAATTGTTCCTACGAAAAAAGCTATATAACCTAAGGATGAAAGATGGAGACTCAGAGACAAAGCATCTAAATGCATTTAATACTGTGGTAAGTCAGTTATAGTTTGTTGATATAAAAATTTCATATGAAGGTAAGTGCATTAGTTTGTTGTGTTCTCTACAAGATTCGTGGGATAGTCTAGTTATTGCAATAGGTAGCAATGCAACTACCTTGCAATTTGATGAAATAGTCTCATCCTTGCTGATGGAGGAGATGAGATAGAAAAATATGGAGATCCAGAATGGTGATGCCTTGTCTTTAAGAGGATGGTCCCAGAATAGAATAAAAAATAAGTCATCGAGTGGGAGATCTAAATCTCCAGGAAAACCTGTAAAGGTGGTGTGCTAGAAATGTGGAAAATAAGGGCACTACAAAAGGGACTATAAATCTAAAGCTCCTAAAAAAGGAAAGGGACCTAATAATTCTCCTTTTGTAGAGGTGAAAACCATCTCAGATGAAGGTGGGGATATGTACTTAGCTTATTCAATTACAATGTAGATCATGAGGCATGGCTGATTGACTCAGGTGCATCCTTTCACTTCACTCCCCATAGAGAGTGGTTCTGCAAGTATGAGAAATAAGATGGTGGTGATGTATTCTTAGGGGATCATAGGAAGGCTAGAATTGTTAGTCATATAAAATTGAAGTTGAAGTTGCAAAGTGGAAAGATTAGAACACTTGCGGGTGTTCTACATATTCCTACATTGGCCAGAAATTTGATTTTTGTAAGCAAGTTGGATGATGCAAGTTTAAAAACAATGTTTGATAAGGATACCTACAAGATGATTTGGGGAGCACTGGTATTGATGTGGGGAGTTCGGATTGGAACTCTCTACAAGATGCAAGGTAGCACTGTTGTTGATGGGTACAATAGTTATGTGGTTCCCGAAAGCGGAGCAGAAAATCTAGTGGTCTCTAGAGAGAAGACCATGATGTGGCATCAAAGGCTTGGACATATTGGAGAGAAGGGCCTTCAAATACTTCATGGTAAAGGTATCATAGAAGGCATGAGTAATAGCTCTCTGGATTTTTATTTCTGTGAAAATTGTGTATATGGGAAGCAGAATCAGGTGAGTTTCCCCTCTGGTGGTAAGAGGGAGAAACAAATATTAGAGCTTGTGCACAGTGATGTGTTTGGACCTATGAAGGTTCCATCACTAGGTAAGTCTGTGTACTATGTACCATTTATAGATGACTTCTCAAGGAATACATGGACATATCTCCTTAAGATGAAATTTGAAGTCTTTGACAGGTTTAAGGAATTGTATGCTCTGGTGGAAAACTGGATAGAGAAGAAGATAAAGGTGCTGAGGACAGATAACAGTGGAGAGTTTTGCAGTAAGGAATTTGAAGAATTATGTAAGAAGTGTGGTATAGATGGCAGAAGACTACTCCATATACACCTCAGAAAAATGGAGTTGCAGAAAGAATGAACAAGACATTGATGGAAAGGAAAAGAAGCATGCTCAGTGGTGCCAGGTTAGGATAGGAATTCTGGGTAGAGGCAGTGGAGACAACATGTTACCTGGTCAATAGATCACCTTCATCAACATTGGCTGAAAAGACCCCATAAGAGGTATGGACTGGTGAGAAACCCTCTCTTTCACATCTAAGGGTATTTGGATGTGATGCAGATGTACATGTTGCAAAGGAGAAACAAACCAAGTTGGATGGTAAATCTGAAAAGTGCATCTTTATTGGGTATAAGGATGGTTTAAAGGGTTATAAGCTTTGGAACCCAGTAACAAGGAAGGTTGTGTACAACTGAGATGTGGTGTTCAGAGAGGTAAAAGATGTTATCAAACATGAAGTCCAATGAAAGGAGCCTAAGAAGATAGACTTGAGCTTAAGGAGGAACAATCAGACTCTACAACATAGGAGGAATCAGAAGATGAAGAGCCACAAAATCCGGGTGTGAGAAGATCAACTCGAGAAAGAAGGCAACCAGAAAGTTATAGTCCGTCTGCTTTCTATTCAAATTTTTCTTTATCTATTATTGATGATGATCCCAGAACTATGAAGGAAGGAGTAGATTCAGAGCATGGAAAACTTTGGAAAGAGGACATGGTTGATGAAATGACATCTTTGCATAAAAATGAGGCTTGGGATCTAGTGGAATAGTCGGCCAAAAGGAAACCCATTGGCAGCCAATGGGTGTTCAAGAAGAAGACAAATGCAGAAGGAAAGGTGGAGAAATACAAAGCTCAGTTGGTAGCAAAAGGTTATTCTCAAGTGCCGAGAATTGATTTTGGTGATATTTTTTCTCCTGTTGCCAAGGTAGCTTCTTTTAGATTACTTTTATCTATTGTTGTTGCTTTTTATTTTGAGGTAGAATAGATGGATGTGAAGATACCATTTCTTCATGGGGATCAGGAAGAGGAAATCTACATGAAGAAACTTGAAGGCTTTGCAGTGAAGGGTAAGAAATAACTGGTATGCAAGTTAAATAAGTCTCTGTGTGGGTTAAAATAGTCACCAAGGATGTGGTATCAGAAATTTGATACATTTATACGATGACTTGGCTTCACCAAAAGCAGAGCAAATCACTATGTGTATTTTAAATTAATTGGTGACTGTGTTATTTATCTGGTCTTGTATATGGATGATATGTTGCTATTTGGAAATGACAAAGAAATTATACAAGATTTGAAGACCCAATCATTCTCCATATCCGACATGAAAGATCTTGGTGCTGCAAACTATATTTTGGGCATGGAAGTTAAAAGAGATCAGGCAAAGAGGAAGCTTTGGTTAAACTAGAGGAAGTATGTCGAGACAATATTGCAAAGGTTTAATATGCATGATAGTAAACCAATGAAGGTTCCTATTCCTATAGGTGTAAAGTTATCTACTGAACAATGTCCCAAGACATAAGAAGAGGAAGAGGATATGTCCCATCTTCCATATGCAAGTGCAGTCAGTAACCTGATGTATACGATCGTTTGTACTAGACCAGACATTGCACATGCAGTGGGAGTATTGAGAAGGTTTATGTCAAAACCAGGGAAGGAGAACTGGACAACAGCGAAGCGGGTTTTCAGGTATTTGCATAGCACTAGTGATTGTGATTTGTGCTAACAAGGAAGAGCAGGATTGGACAGAGTTTTGGATATCCATGGCTTTCTTGATGTGAACTGGGTTGGAGATCTAGATCAGAGAAGATCTACAAGTGGGTATGTATTTAACCTATTTGGAGGTGCATTCAGTTGGATGAGTAAGAAACAATATGTAGTGGCACTATCAACTACAAAGGCAGAATACATGGCAGCCACTCATGCAAGCAAGGAAGTAGTTTGGTTGCATAGATTATGTTCAAGTATGGGGTTAGTATAAGGAGATATAAGGATAGACTGTGACAGCCAAAGTGCAATTCTCTTGGCAAAGAACCTTACATTTCATTCAAAGATAAAGCACATTGATGTTTAGTATCACTTTGTGAGGGATATTATAGAAGACAAAAAGGTGTTGCTGGTAAAGGTTGACACTTTAAAGAATACTGCAGATGCATTGACAAAATCTATAAGCTCTGAGAAGTTCTCTTGGTGTAGAGAAACAATGGGCATTGCAGGGTTGGATAAATGAATAAGCTCTCTTGTGGCCCCCTGTGGAGAGAAAACAACAAGTGGGAGAATGTTAGGTTGTGTTATATTCTTTCCACGACTAGGCCACAAAATGATCCGGGGGGTTAGAGGGGGGGCGGAGCCCCCCCTTCGTTGCACCGTTTGCGCAGTGAGGGCGTCATAGGGGGCTTTTAGGGGGTTGCACAGCCCCCATTTATGGGGTCTGGGGCAGCGCCCCGCGAAATTTTTTTTGGGACCCTATATTAGTTTGGGTGAACCTACCTATGGTTTTATGCATGATTTTCGCACATGGTTTTGGACGTAATGTTTTTTGTCCATGGTTTTGGACGTGATGGTTTTCAATCCATGGTATTGGATGCTTCAACATGTATAAATATGTATTGTAACATTGAAAGGAACATAATGAAAAATCAAGCTAGTAGTCCCAGTTTTGGGATCGAGGGGAAAATCTCTGTGTATATGTGTTTTATGTGTTATGCTCTCGCATTGTTTATTTTTTGTGTTTTAGAATTCATATGCAGTTAATTTCTGTACAGGGTTAAAACCTATAGGTTGAGTAGACCTACCTTATCTACTCCTATGAGACACTTTTGTGGTTCCAATGCGGTCATTCTAGTGGTTTTATCGATAATGAGACACATGAGCTGCTCGGTCGCCAGGTGTGGGAACTTCTCATGTTCAGCCAAGTCCTATTCTTCAAGTTTTAATAGAGGAACCTACCCCAAGTGCACTCCTTCAAAAATAATTTCATTTGGTAGCAGAGGGGTTTGCAAGGGGACCTTGCTCTCATCGATATCTTTCAGCACCTTGGTCTTGCCTTTGCGCGGAGGGACATACTCCAACAACCGAGTGATAGGGTCAACACCCTGGGCTTCAACTTCCTCCACATCTAACCCAACATCGTCCTCATCCATCGGGACGTCTTTGATTTCTTCCTCCTCTAGCTCTAAATTGATGTATTTTCCCTTTTCCTATATAGTAGGTCTGTCCTTCGGTGGGTTTCTTCTTGATGATGTGTGCACCAGTATTGTAGGTTGGTTTCCATTTTTATCCTTCGCGCTCTCCTTGGTTGGGGTCAAATTTGGTCACAGCTTCATTGGTGATTTAGGGTCTTTGGCTAATACTTCAGCAAGCTCTAGAGCAACTTCTTTGGCCTCCATATCAATTTCTGGCATCAACTCCTCTACTTCAGTATCTATAGCTGTGGTAGGTGTCGACATAACGCTTTCCAACCGTGCTTGGGACATCTCTGGTAAGTTCTCAAATGCTAGACTCGCTATCAAAGCTTCGAAGAATTCTTGGTTCATGTGCGCCTGAGAGCTCAACAACTCAATTCTCAAAATGCCAAGTGTTTTTCGCTGGGCAGCCACGTGTAATTTATAGAGAATTTTAAATTAAAATCTGACCATTCCCCCCAAATTTGGTTCATTAATGCTAAATTAGCTGTAAAGTTTCAAGGATCTAACCCATAAATCATGTCTTAAATGTTGGTCGCCCACTCCATTTCACCGCATTTCTATCGTCAAATAATGAACAGTGACTTTAACAGTCACTTTCTGGCTGACCTGCGCAATTTCTCCCTAGGTAGTGAAGCTCCCTCCACATTGTCATGAACCCTGTAAGACTTCCTTGCTTTGCACCATCCTCCAATTGTGCAGCCCCCCAACTCAGGCAGTGTAGCTTATAGTCCCACGCCTCTTTTCAACTATCTAGAGCACTAGGAATATGCTACCTTCATATAATCACATGGTCAGACCAGCAGTGTATGGCTTCAAGTGATTGATATTCACCTTTCCTTGAAAGGGATCTCCATTCAATTTGAACAACTGCACCGCTCCTCCATCGATAATCTCCTTAATGACATAAGGCCCTAATCAATGCATTATGAATTTCCCTAGAAATTTATCAAACTTGTTGTCATATAACAAAACTAGATCATTTACCTTAAAGGTGTGTAGCTTAATGTGCTGATGATGCCATGCTTTTTTGTGCTGATTCTGGAACTATTGATGAAATTCAACTAGAAATATCTCTTCCTCAAGCTCAACTAGTTGCATGAACCTCTCCTCTAGGGCTCCACGATCTGTCATACTCATGAGTGCCACTATGCATAGACTAGGCACAATGTATTCCATGGGCATCACCGCTTCAACACTATATACAAGCCTAAAGGGCATTTGTCTAGTCAACTTCTTGCATGTCATCCGATAGGCCTATAATGCTGCGGGTATGCGTAGGCCCCAATCACTTTGTTGAGCATTGCAAACCTTGGTGATCGCATTCTCTAGTACTTTATTAAATGATTCCACCGTCTTGTTAGCCTACGGGTGACAAGGCGTGCTCTTCTGGTGATATACCTAAAATTCCTCTTTCAATGCATTGATCGTCTCATTCAAAAAGTGTGTGCCGCAATCACTCATCAGGATCTTTAGACACCCAAATCACGTTAGTATGTTAACAGAGGAAGAGAATAGCTAGCTAATAAATATCCTAAGAAAAGTGAGTATCTTAAGGTAGTCACTTCAACTACATAAACAACCTTGTGACAAACTCTGTTTCTTGGCAGGAAAATAATAGTTAGAAAGTAAGAAAATGTATGAAATATTTCACAAATCGTTTGTGAAACCTTCACTAACAATTTCTACTTGAACTGATATTATGATTTATAGAAAACATGATAGTAGATAAGTCATCCTTAGATCCTCTTAATGATTTCTCACTCATACTATACTAGCTGTTGTATTATATCATTTAAAAACAGGCTTGACAAGGTTTACAACAACTAGAAAAAAAACATGTATAAATTATCTCACAAATCCTTTGTGAAACCTTCACTAACAAGTTCTACTTGAAACATATATTATAATTCATAGGAAACAGAATAGTATATAAGTCATCATCAGATCCTCTTAATGATTCTCACTCACACTATACCTAGCTACTACAAATTTATAATTCAGAATGTTGAAACGAGGCGATAGACAAACCACACATTAGATATAACTCAAATCATAAAATCATCCAACATGAAGTGCAAAAAAAGAAATTTATTAAGTTGAGTCTTCATGTGAACCAAAATCCAACCCTAAAATGATATTTACAATATATATATATATATATATATATATATATATATATATATATATAATTATATATATATATATATATATCTATCATATATTATATATTATATATATATATATATAATATATATATATATATATATATATTATATATATATTATATATATATATATATATATTATATATATAGGGATAGAGGCACCAACTCCAACTCTCCTAAATTGGTGGTTCCGCTATTTCATTGTTACATGTGTGCCTTTTAGATATTAAAAATATCTCCCATCAAATTGCAACAAAAAGTATAGGTGTAGATGAGAAGAAGAGGAAGAATGACACTTTGCTGCTTCAAGAACCTCATAACTATCTCATATCCGTAATATTTCTTATCCATATTGTTATGGGTTATTGTCTTTCCAAAACTGGCTCGGAGCTTTTCTGTTGACAGCTGTATATTTTTGTTGAGACACATGCAACCAGGAATTATGGTCATACCTGTAATAGTGAAAAAACTAGAAACATTTCCAACATTTTATTTAGGATAACATTTACACTTCAAAATTTTAGCAGAAATGCTTCAAAGCACCCTTTCATTCCATGTGAGCTGCAACCTCTGCAAGCTTATTCAGGTTTGTTTTATTTCTAGTAGATTTAGACCTTGTGATTTTGGTTGTTTCTCCTTTAATGATGGTCTCTTTATTTTCTGCTTCATTTTGGATCTTCCTTTTTTTGGAAGGCTCTGATGGCTAGTCCATGGGAGCTTTAACTCTTTGCTTCTTCAAGGATCTTCTGATTTCTGCAATTGAAGGATCCTCAGTCTGCAACTTTGTAGGTTATTCTTCTATAACTATTACTTGAATCAATAAACTAGGATTATTTAGGGTCTTTGATTTTAGCCTGTATTTGTTCTTTTCCCTAGTATGTCTCCTCCTAGTTCTAGCAACTAGTTTTAGCTCTTATTTCTTTTTTTTAATATTTCTTGTATACCTACTTCCTTCAATATTTTCTCATCATAATCAAGGGGCTAGTTTTCTTGTTGTTTTTCATGCCCTTCCAGAATTTCAGGAAACACTTGCACTTTAGATTTCTCTTCAGCTGCAAGTTTTCTTCTCCGAGTTCTTGTGTAAACCTTAGGAAAAGGTCTAACAAGAGGAAGCATTTTTTAGCTTTTTGTTTTCTGGGCAGAAGAGCTTTCACCTTGCTCCTTTTTCTTTTCAAATTCAGCAGCAAAAGGCTTCTCTTTGCTTCTTTTGGCACCTCTACTCACACTTTTCCTCTTTGTCTTTATTTTGGAGCTTCCTTCAGCTGATGTAGTTGATGTCATTTTTTTCTGAACCTATGTTGAATATTTAGAAATTTCTTGGGGTTTTGGTGCAGGTTGGTCTACCCTGTAAAACAAGAAATGTTCCTAGGTTTGGTTTCTCTTTTTTAGTTCTTCTTCAATTAGAACCTTGATAATTGCGTGATGATATAGGTTATATTCTGATGCTTCCTGATGTGTTTGAATCCTGGCTTCCATTTTGGTTAGGCTCTTCAATATGAAATAAGGTAGATTAAGAGTCCTCATACCTACAAAATGAAAATGAAACCTCATATGGTAAAGAAAAAATATTTTATACCTTCTCTCACAAGTGAGAAAAATATTAACCAGTTTGACTATTTCTTCCCATTCCTCCTTAAGATAATTGTTAGGAATTCCTTTGGCCTAGTTAGGATCTCTGTATTCATCTCTAATAAAAGTGTTGAGATCTCCTCCTATAATGAGCTTTCCTTTAAACCACTTTTCTACTTCCTAGGGAAGGTTAAAAGCCTTTGTAATTGACTATTCTAAAACTCGGAACTTGAAACCAAAGATGGTAGATTCCCGTCCATTGAAAGTTTGAGAAAACTCTCAGGCTACACTGTTGGAGAGGTAAATCCCTCTACGGATAGAGACGATCCCTACTAGCCTAGAACGGGTCTAGCAACAATCAAACAATGCTACCACGCAAGTTCCTAATTGCAAATAAAAGGTAGGTGATGAAAACCTACTTGGATTCCAACACTTTCGTTTGTAGAAGAGACGTCGCCCACGCTCCTTTGCCTTGGCCGGTCACAATCTTCCACTATCTTTGTGAATGGACACCTACACACAAAGAGAACAACACAAACACAAGCATGAAATCTAATAAACGCAATTATACATCAATTAGGAAGGACATAATTCAACATTAATCATTACAACAATGAGAATGGAACCATAATGATAGTCATCTATTATTAATAATCAACAAAGGAGAATACAACCAGCATCCCTGACGTCAGTCCCCTTGGCTGGGTGCTCAGCTACACAAGTCTGGCAAAGCTTGAAGGGATGAGGGACAAGCCTCTCTCTCTTTTGGTGACAGGATCTCCTCACTTAGGTTAAACTTTATGGACAAAAAGAAGGCTCTTGCAACTCTAATCTCTTGATATCTTCCTTTTAGCACCAGTATTATTGCCACTACTACTAGCTTGCTCAAGGCATGGAGACAAGCTTTTATAGATGAAAGAGGAAGAGATAAGATCAATCACACCAATCATGGATTTGGCTTCATCACTTGGAAACTTCCATGGAAGGGTGGCAAACTACCTCCCATTCAAGGAGATTCGAAGCCAAACCATCCTCATTTAACTTAGATGCAGTTGGTGAATGAGTTGGAGAGAACTTTCGGAGGTTGATTGGTTAAAAACTTTGCCCAAAAAGGTTGGCGCAATTGCGACTCTGGGACAGAGCGCTAATGGCGCGCCCCTTTTAGAGGATTTTCCCCATTGGCGCGGGAGGAACATGGTGGCCTAGCGCTAATGTAGAAAGGGCTATTTCTAAGGGCAAGGTGCAGGAGATGTCTTCAAGGCATATGAAGCTCATGTTCAGAGGAGAATGATGCAAGTGGTTTCAAGTCTTGTCACTTCTCACAAGTCCCGGAATGGGTCCTCCAAGGTGCAGGAGAGGGGTAACAAGGACGGTGACAAATGGTGACAAATTACTGTGTAACAGATGCTCCCTAAACCATGAGGCCCGAGAGAGAGAGGGGTGAAGTGCTTTACAAGAACATGTGTGACTGAAAACACTACCGCTAGAGAACCTGCGAAAAGAAGTACAACTGATATCTCAAGTACATGATATATGTGGTATGGGTGCAGCCATCCGTAACAGAGTATATAGAAAAACTGGATCCCAGGCATGGACGCAGCCATCCGATGAGGATCAATGAATGGACTCAGGTATGGTCGCAGCCATCCAATAAATGAGTCATGTAATGATTACAATAATCCACAAAATGCAACCCGGATCTCAATATGCATAATCCGGGGTCTTGCGCTCCAACTCGTCCCGAACACAGTACAAGTTCAAGCATGTGAGTACAGGTGTCGAAGTCGAACATGCATGAACATCGTCTGATTACCAGTCAATGATGAAAACTGTTAACAGACGTGAGAGGGGCCACCAATAATGATGATGGTCCTCAAGGTACTATAGGTACAATCCACAGCGTGCGAATCAATGAGCCGATGTCGACCACCTGTAGAATCATCTGATCGGAGGCCAGTGATGAAAACCTCTCGTCGAACATGAAGAACCTGCCATTAAGGCAAGCAGGCTCCAAGGTACCTGAAGGGAGTCTCTAGGTCATCTTCCTGGATAATGAGCTGAAGTCGACAGGAAGTGATCTTGATCGAAGGTGGGCCATAATGTTTCCCACATCATCGACACGAGACAGAGAGGAATAACATGTTTTGTGTGAGATATCAGAGGGAGTTTGAGTATTCTGCAGAGGTCAACTTCTCTTGAACATATCGGCGGCACAACAGCGGATTCGACAGTATTTGATGTCAAATGATCAAGGGTCATAACGACAAGACGATGAGCAGATGAATGGTCAAACAAGATAACCCAAACCCATGGAGGCAAGTGTGAAACAAGATGAGATGTCCCCACCTAGACACGAATGCAGACAAGTGCCATGTTCAAGAGCAACATACTGCCGACACGATGATGATTATGATTCCTTTATTCCCCCACCATTTCTGGCGAGTACCCTGGTTATTTTTGGATAGCAAGCTTGATAGGGATAGCATATGCTTGAGATACGTCATCACGACGAAACCTGATGTCATTAAAGTTTTAACAAGTCTGACAAAGGAAAAACTCGGCGTCTTTTCATGTTTAGAGAGTTTGAAAAGACAACAGAAAAGAAAACTCCAGGGGGGTCCTTTTTCGTAAAGTTGTGTCTCTTGAACCCGAAAAAGTATAAAACTATGATCGAAAGAACCGCCCGATCATTACGACCGACGAGTACTTTTCATAAGTAGTGACTTTGATCTGAAAAAAGTAAAAAAGCGATCAAAACCACGTCGCTTCGTGACCGTTAACGAACCTGAAATGACAAGGGTCTGACAATCTTTTCGTTTTTACACGGTCGGAAAAGGGTTTAAAGACGACCGCCTCTCATTTACATTTAGCGAGTAAAGAGGAATAACTCGGCAATCTTTTCATCTTTAAACGGTCAGAAAAGAGCTGAAAGAAGACCTCCATTTTTATTCTCTTTAGCGAGTCAAAAAGGGAAAAAATACTCGGCAATCTTTTCATATTTTACGAGTCAGAAAAGAGCTTAAAGGTGACTCGGATATGGGTTCATTTTTACACAAGCTTGAACCATGGAGAACACTGCTTGGATTCAGTTTCATGTTTACACAAGCTTGAAATGAAAAACTATGCTTGTTATAAGTTCGCATGCCCCCAGCATAATGACGCAACGAGGTACATGCCCCCCAAGCTTCATTGCACTTAACAAAGTGGATGGAATGAAGGTTCACTTTCGAGATCTTGGAAAGACTCAACTTGTATTTTACGATATCTTAATCAAAAGACTCGATTTAGAAAGGGGGTTGTTTCATTTTTTAATGAGGTTGACACAGTAAAAGAACTATCCTCATAACCCTTGTCTTATTTTTTAACGAGCTTGACATAAGATCAGGAACTATGCTTGACTAGACCTAGTTTCATTTTTTAAGGAGCTTGCCATAGGAAAGTGAACTATGCTCCAAACTCTGATTTCATTTTTTAATGAGCTTGACACAAGATTAAGAACTATGCTCGGTACACCTAATTTCATTTTTTAAGGAGCTTGACACAGGAAAGCGAACTATGCTCCGCCCGGACTTCATCATAATGAACAGGAAGTTGGGGCTTCCAAGAGTGGCTCTCCCGGTGGGAGGTCAACATCTCGGAAGTCAGGACCCAATGCCCCCAGGACACTATGCACGATGGCGGCATCGCTGGATACAGGTATGGGATAGGTGGCCACGTAGTTTATTTGCGGGGGGGTAGATACAACTGGTGGATAAAAACTAGGAGGGGATGACAACGGCGCAGGAGGCATCGGGGGACTAACGAATGACAATTGATCGATATTCACCATTCTTCCATCGTGTGGAAAGCAAACCGCACGGAAAAGTGAAGAGACAAGGGCCCCCATAGCATAAACATAGTCGTGACCAAGGAGAAGACTGAAATCTAAAACACCTTGGGTAACCAACACGTCGATATAAACGGTTTTACCTCCCAAAGTAATAGGGAACTTCAGGAGGACTCGTAGAGATGGACAAGCTCCTCCATCGAAAGCCAACAGATTTTGCGTGACCGGCCCGAGCTGCGGGGAACCCAAAGCTTGCTAGTAGTGTACGACATAAGATTGACCGACGCACCTTCATCCAAAACAGTGCTAGGTACTGCCTTATCACAGGAAAGTACCGTAATCTGGAAAGGCACGTGGGATGGAAGGTGGAAACCGGTCAGGTGACTCCAATCAAAGGAGATGGCCAAACTACATGGTGGGTGAATCGTATGATCGCCCCCATGCTCCATAGGAACCGCAGAGGGACTTTCGGGAGCAACTGGGATAGGAGAGTCATTTCCAGACTTAGGGGAATCTGAGGAGACGAGAAGAACATGGGAATTACGCCCTTCCAAAATAGAGTGATAGGGTAGTGAACTCGAGTCAACACTCTTTCTGACCAATAGTTGGTCCGGAACAGGCTGGGCAGAGCTAGGTTCAGGAAGAGGAGGCTGGACAAGAGAGGAATTTGAACCAATCTCGTTGTCAGCAGGGGGATGATCTGCAGCTGCAGAAAGATGTTGATATCCAACAGGGAGTTGGGGTGAGGGAGCCGCGAGAATTTCCAAGACGACGGAGGCTTTATCCATGAGCGGACAAAGGTGAAGGGGATGATTGTCTTCACAAAGTCTGCAAGGGATTCGAATCTTCCCTTTTCCTTTACTATTCCTAATTGATAGGGTAGCATCGCCGTGAGATTCAAAGGGCGATGAGGGGTGGGCCGGATTGCAGGACCATACTTCTAAGACCCTCGGAATGCCAGGACAATAATGAAGAAGGTGGTCACCCTTGCACAATCTACAAGGAAACTTGACCTTCTGCGGAGGAGCAGAAGGTGGCCCGACTTCAGGTGTACTCGAGGGGGTAGTTGCGCTTTTAGCCTCTCCCTTGAGAGCCTTCTTCTTCTTGGTCTTCTTCTTCTTCTTCTTCTTAGCCACCTGGTTACTCGAGTCGAGACTTTCACCAGGCGAAATAGAAGATGAGGACGTAGAAGTGGGCGTAGAAGGGGAGAGGTCCACCTTAGAATCGACATGAGGTTGTTCAGGTGGAGGGACTGATTGATCAGTAGGTGAGACAGAAGGCACCAGAGAGGTTGAGAACAACCCAACAGTTAACCCTAGGAGGGACAACGTTGCCATGTAAGGAGCACCAACATTCCCGAGAGGAGGGAAATGACCAGGATTCCCGTCAGGGGGGAACTTGGGTTGGTGAACCCCGAAAAATTTGCCATCAAGAACGAAAAAGAAACCTACTCAAGCTAATGCAAACAAGACCTAACCGGGTAAATGTGAACGTGGGCGAATAAATTTTAAGACAAAGGAACTGAACTTGACCTTTTCAGGTTTTAAGAGTCGAGAAAAGGACAAAAAGGTGACTTTAGTCACCTTCGAATGTTTTGTGAGCCCGAAGTGACAAACTTCTCAAGTGAGCCTTTTTTTTTAAGGAGTCCGAAAAGGACCAAAAGTGACTACTCTGGAGAAACTAGGAAAGGGGTTTACCAAACAATCCGTAAAACTGCATATACACCTTAGCGATCATATGAAAGCCAAGGATTTTCCGTACGGCAGTCAATCTTCCCGAATGCTGTGTTCGGTGCGTTACGGGTTGTAAGGCGGTAGACACGGCTTCCTATGGATCAAGGATGATAACCTAGTGGGGTCTCCCCATATACTCGATGGTACGTGGGAGCACAAGTCCGTACTAGACCACAGTTGAATCACACAAGGAGGAATCACCCAACCGTAATGTGAAACAATAGTGACTAGGTTTAATGACGCCGGAGCACGTCTCTAGCCTAGACCTCTAGAATGTGAGCGTTAAGTTCAAATGCGTTTTTAAGTTTATTCAGTTCATTTTATGGTTGATCTTCAATTAAGTTTCGGTTTCAGGTCCTACCGTATGTAATCTTTCACAATTGCCTAAATGTAATCTGTATGCCAAAACATGTCATTTCATTCGATGAATGCTAATTACGAGAGAGTTGAAGAGCTTTCATGCAAACAAAATGATCACAAAACAACAAAGAACTTCCCTAATGTAGCTAATGGAAATTAACAAACTTTTCTTTAAGATCACTAATCACTAATCAAAACGAAAAGCTTCTAATTCTCATTAACTAATACAAAGCAAAAGAGATTTTTCTTTTTGATGATGGCAGAATGCACTAAACAACTTTGAGAAATGACAACAAACAAATCCCGTTCAATACAAGCACATTCAGTTCCCTAAATCACCAATCAAACCTCCAAAGAACGAGAAAAGTCCCAAAAACACCAATGAGCCGTGTAATCTAGGCTCAAAGTGAGGTGAAGCAGAATTCAAGTGAAGACAAAGCAAGTCACTCAAACAATGCAACAAAATGATTCACAACTACCAAACAAGTGTAAGGGAGCAAATAAAGAGTCGACTGGACCGATAGAAGACCAAAACACCTAAGGAATGCTCGACACACAAAGCCACTAGATGCCCTAGGGCTAGAAATGTGAAATCGATAGAAAATAGCAAACACCCAAAGGGTAAAGGTAATCTATGCAATTGTAATCTATGCACAATTCACTTGAAAAGTATGCAAATGTAATCTATGCACAAACGAGAATTCTAATTATGCACGTGTGGTCTATGCAAGAGAATTCTCAAACACAAGATGATTCTAATGTAATCTAAGAACCAGTCAAGTGCAAATCAAGAAAATTGGGTGAGATTTCCAAAAAACACTCAAAGGTGATTAACAAAATTGTGAAAAGACTGAGAAAAACCTCCAAGTAATGACCAAAGGAAATCAAATTAAGAATTTCTCAAAAGAGAGACTCAAAACTAGTCAAACAAGACTCCAACACACTCAAGCAGTCGAAAAAGATGTGGCAAGATACAAATCCAAGCTCAGAAGGCTGGCAAACAAGCAAACTGGAAAGGTTAACAGGCTTGGTGCGATTGTCAGGCTGTAACTCGCGCTATAAAGGGATTGGCGCGGGTGGTCAGTTAGCAACATGCGCCAACTGGCGCGACTGTCAGAGGAAAAACCGCGCTAATAAAGTTTTCCAAGTCAAAAAGAAAAATAAGTGGTCCAAAGCTTGGTTTATAGTATCTAGGCAGGCCAGGAAGTAAGAGGCAGCAAGAAATTCAATCCAGAAAGCTATCCAAGCAAGGAAACAAGAGAAAACCAAAGAGGCAAGACAAAATCCAACTTGTTCAGTCTGTAAACCAAACCGAAGATTGACTGAAGTGGCTTTGATCTACTTCACTAATGTAAAGCAATAGTGTTTCGAAGGCTATCTGGCCGTGCTTCAGACTCCGTCTAAAGTTTACAAATCAAACAACAAGCCAAACTCCCCAGCGGAGTCGCCAAATTGTTGGAGAGGTAAATCCCCTCTACGGATAGAGGCGATCCCTACTAGCCCAAAAAGGGTCTAGCAACAATCAAACAATGATACCACGCAAGTTCCTAATTGCAAATAAAAGGTAGGTGATGAAAACCTACTTGGATTCCAACGCTTTCGTTTGTAGAAGAGACGTCGCCCATGCTCCTTTGCCTTGGCCAGTCACAATCCTCCACTATCTTTGTGAATGGACACCTACACACAAAGAGAACAACACAAACACAAGTGTGAAATCTAATAAATGCAATTATACATCAGTCAGGAAGGACATAATTCAACATTAATCATTACAACAATGAGAATGGAACCATAATG
>APFE030502239.1:755-83674 GCA_000404065.3 Pinus taeda
GGGGGGGGGGGGCTTTGTTTTCTTTTGGTCACTGAAGCTTTGGATTGCGTGCTTGCTTGAGAAAGCTCTTTTTAGTCCTACAAAACAAAAACACAAAACCCAACACGGACATACAAAAAAAACAAGCCTTACGGCTTAAAGTTAGCTTTACCCGAAAACTAAATATTTTCCTCAATGTTTTTGATTTTCCGAGATCACACTAAGGTGCAGGGAAAAGAGCATACGCATGAGAAAAATCCTTCCTTTCTATTTCTGATTTGCCCAAATTGCACAAAGTCGCAGGGAAAAGGGCATACGCAGAAATGAAAGGTATAGATCTGGTAGTAAAAGGAGCTAAATAAACCGAAAACGAAATAAACAGAGAGAAAATAACAGTAAACTGCAAATAAACATTGTATACCTCTAGATCTAAAAAATGACGCAGCTAGGGCTACTGGAAACCTTTTCGCGTGAAACGAAACGGGTTCCTCACTAGAACAGATGCTCCCAACACAACAGAGTAGTCCTCTCAGCCCGAAAGCACTCAAAAACAACAGATCTAGGAGATGGCAGTTGGATGCAGTTCAACCGGCTTCAGATTTGGATCACCAACAGACGCGGCCCTCAAATAGCTTTGGTACCATGTAGGAGTTTACAGGGTAAGTTCCTTAGACAGAACACCAAAAGGAAACCTCTCACAAACATATCACATATCAATACACCAATATTTTGACATGGTTAAAACCCTCAAAGAGGGAAACAGTCCACGGCCTGAGCCAACGCGGCCACTTCAGGCAATTTATTAATAAAAGAATGAAACTTTACATAAGCTTCTCTCGTGAACGGTTAACCTTCAAATGACCGTCCATGTGCTTTAAATAGAATTCATGGACCAATCGGGTGTCAAGCCATGGATCAAGTGTCGGTAATACTGAGGAGAGAATGAACTGTTGGATCAGTACATATCATGACCGTCGGATTGTATGTTACAAATGTACATAGTAAAGAAACACACTTTACCTAACTCTATACTAGACCAAGTTATACTTAACTATTCCTATGTGTCGGAATATCCTAACAGAATATTTTGGGACACTACCTCCTTGCTAGGAAGTTCATCTTAATGAGTGATCATAGTGGATTGAGATAGTTATTTGACCAACCTAATTTTAGTTCTAGGTAGGCTAGGTGGTTGGCTACAATCAATGAGTTTGTCTTCGAGTTCAAGTACATTAAGGGAAAAGAGAACATGGTTGCATATGCTCTTAGTGGAATATAGGTAAATCATATAGCAGTTATGAGTTCATATGGGACATATTTATAGGATCATATCTTATAGGTAGGTCATCAAGATGATATGTACAAGAATATTAAGCATAGGTTACAACAATAGGGTATAGGTGAGCAAGATGTGGATTATCATCTCACAAAATATGGTTTGGTCTTATTTAGGAACACGATCTGTGTGTCATACAACGGTGAGCTCAAGAATATTATATTGCAGGAATTTCATGTTAAGCCATATTTAGGTCATTCGAGATATCAAAATAAATTGAAAACGGTTAATAATTTCTCCTACCTGACAAATTTGAAGAAAGTGGTGGTAGAGTTTGTTGGGAGAAGCTTGGATTATCGATAGGAAAAATCAGAGTATAAGCATCAAGGTGGATTATTGTAACTGATTCTGATTCTAGAGTAGAAATGGGAGGTCATTTCCATGGAATTCATTACAGGTTTGTCAAGGAACTCTAGATAACATGATTCTATTATGGTTGTGGTTTATAGGTTGACAAAGGTAGCACACTTCATTCGAGTAAAGTCTACGAATTCAGCAAGTGAGGTAGCACATGCCTCCATCAGAGATATAGTGAGGTTGCATGGTTTTCTAAAGAATATTGTGTTAGAAAGAGATGCTAAGTTCACTTCTAGGTTTTGGAAAGAGTTATTTTTGGGTTTGGGTACATAGTTTGCCTTTCGTACAACTTATCATCTATAGACGTATGGAAAAATAGACAGGGAAAACAGGATTTCCAAGGACAGATACTAGTTAGGAATCTTAACATGGTTTGATAGGTAAATGAATGTTTATTAAATGCATGAAGAAATAGATTTTATTATGGAAATTAGACGTTCTTGATGATTCTTAGATAACTATCAGATCCCTATGTTAAGATATGCAATCATTACCTATAGATGACATGTTAAAAAAATGTTTGATGAAATTCTTGTCATGGTTAAGCTTGGTTAGGTCAAGTCCTTGATGAATTTTTGTATGAGATGATTTTCCCTTGTGCCATTTACTTTTTCGGAAAGGCTCATCAAGTTTTTTGTAGTGATCTAGGGTCTATCCATGAAAATGTGGAACCAATTTCGTGGTTCCAAGGATAAAACTAGGAATTTAGGACTATAGTCACTAGATTGCAATGTTATGTATGTTACTAGAGGCCTATAGTCTCATGGATGTAACGTTATGCCTATGACTAGGAGTCTAGGTTAGTTAAAAATAAGTCTATCTCAATGTTTGGGCAATTGGAGTGGTTGTTTAGTTTTTGGAGGTCCTATAGCTGTTGAGAAAGGTCATTAAAATTTCAATTTGTCGATTCCACTTCCTTCACTGTAATTAGGAGATTGATTCATATCATAGTAACTATTCGGCATATATTTATCCTGGTGGACCAATGAAATTGGTGAATTGTGGGAGGAGGAACTGGTTACACAAATAATAATTTTTTGAAGCCCTAGGATCCACAAAAAGTTGTTAGCATTAGTACATGATCATAATCAACATACTAGTGTAAAAAGCAACAATAGAGGTAATGATAAAATTTGAAAATGGATAAGATTATTATATTATACCATAATTGGTTGGTGCATTTGTTGTCAATACTAGAGGGTAGGGGTGAGTTACTATTTTATTAGATTTGACAATTTTTCACTTAGCTAATCTTGAAACTAGTTTCACATCATGTAAATACTCATGCACAATGTTTGTACACATATATTAAAGTGAAAGTAACATTTTGGAGAAGAAATACCAGAACATAATATTTAATTTATTACAATCTTTTGTTAGGACACTAATCCTTTGTAATTATTGTTGAGTAATTAATTGTTCTTAAATTACTTCATTAATTGTCAACTAAGGTTCGTATACTTGTGAGATGTATGCACATTATATATGCTAGGAATTCTATCTATGGATTGAATTATTCTAAGTAGGAAATTATCCCAAATGTCTAAAAATGTTTGAATGATATTTAGAGAGTGAACACGTGCAATTTCCTCCTATTAAAAGTTACATCCAAACTTAATTACTTAACTAAATAAAAATATATTTCTTGGATAGTTGAAAATCTATTTTAATTGCAGAATTCAAAATTTACTTCAACTTGAATAAAAGGAAATGCCAGTACTAGCTTGCACGAAAACGGTTCTAATTCTATTTGCACAATTGAAAACACTAGAACATTATTTTTTAGAAAGTAACTTCTATAGTGTGTCTATAAAAGGAAATTGGATAAGGAAAAAATTAATTCCTAATTTCATAAAGAAAAGAAACTAATTACAATTGCAAAATGAAATGTCAATAAAGCTACTAATAGAAACAAAAAAATCAAATTAGAACTTGTAACTCTAAATTATTACTAATGCCCATGATTAAATCTAAAAGACATTTCTTTTTCCATCTATGAAATTAATTAAGTGATTAAACTTAACTATTGGAAATAAAATGCATGTGAAAATTAAAATTCTTTTTGGTATTTTTCTTATATCAGCACTCTAAGATTGAAATAACAAGCGATCAAATCATAATTGTAATGAAACTACTCAAAGGGAAAATAATACTTAGAAAAATATCACGCTATGAGAAAACTTTAAATATAAAAGACTAAATAACCTTATAACTCAACATGGTGCCCTCTCATGAGCATAAGTTTGCTATCTATCAGGTGATTTCTTAGTCACACATTGAAAATAGCGGACCTTGTTAAACTGAGATGAAGTATCGCAAATTCTGGAAATGAGCCACAATAAATTAATAATCGAACTTTCTTTTAGGTCACACCTTATGGACTTCATACAATTTTTCATTACATAACTTCAAGATTTTTATGCTAAGATGAAATGAAATTATTCTTCCATCTATGAACCTGATTTAAACTAAAACATTATCTCCTCATGATTTTCTACTAAAAGATAAAATAATGGCAGATTCTTCCCGAATCATATCCTCGTGAAAAGTATTCTGCATGCTCTACCGATGTAGTGTTGATCTCTTGTTGCCTTCACTTAATCGTTGCACTTTCATACTCATAGTTTGACTTTGAGTTTGACTCTTAGATCTCCTAATCTTTGTAGCTTTCCAAGTCATGCCAATAGCTAGTATTCCATGTAGTGAAAACTTGTCATATTCATATATACTTCATTCCTATATTGATGCATAACAACCTCTCTAATCATGGACATGACTACATAATTCAACATTAGCAGCAAAATGTTCACATTTTTGTTATTGTATGAATGTTTTTGTTATAATTCATAAAGAAACATAGATCATAAACATGGACGATAAATACATTTCTATAATTTCAATTGACCTTGAGTGTTTTGAGACAACTACAAAAATGGTGACAAAAAGGTAGTAAAAATAGAAACAGTTTAAGACTTCAACATTCCCCCACACCAAATTTATTGCATGTCCTCATGCACGAATAATTCAAAATTCGTTCTTGTTTCTTCTTTAATGTATTATTTCTGAACCCTGTGTAAGCACATATAGACTAATACTTTCCTTTTTTTTTCTAATAATGAAGTGGCCCTTGGTCTTTTCATCAAGATTTTATTTTGCAATCTATTGATTCTATTCTTAAGGAACTCGTTGTTAGCCTTGATTTCCTTATTTTTCCTATACCAATGGTAGATATGTATAAGTATGTTATCATTATGGGTTCTTGATATCTCATTTTGTACATTTTTTCTTCTCTTTCCTATTTCAAGTGTTTATTAAGAACCTCTACATCATATGTGTCCCATTTCAAAGCATCTTAAACTTTGCGTTCTTGTTCACGATTTTTTTTATGTCAAGGAAGTTTCACCTTTTTCATTATTTTGATTTTTGGAGAGATTTTCCTTCTATTGTGCTTTATGTTTCAAGGATTCTAAATAGTCATAAATTTATTGTTAGGCTAGGTAAATGTGTGGAGTTTTTTTTGTTGAGCTCACTAGGTGAGGTGGTGTTTTGTACCCTTCTTCTTTAAGATCAATCATTTCTGGAGACCATCTATTTGAATGTTCTGAAATTGTCATGCTTCTTCTCAATTTTACCCTTGATCCTTCAGTGTCTTCACTTTTTTCTTTACTAACCTCTTGTTTTCTCTTCTCTGATTTTTCACTTTCTTTAGGTATCTTCAGGTAGCTTAGAACTTGAGTTGGCTTTATTTCTTCTAAGACTTTGTTTTCCATTTTTTTTCTTACATTTTTCAAAGTACTGAGAGAGTGGGGTGTTGTCTTCAAATGGATCTTTTGGTGCTTTTGTTTCCTTCTCTTATGGATTCTCTTCTTCCATTTTCTCTTCAGTGTTAGGGTTCGATGTTGACTTCGTCAACTCCTTCTAACCAAACTACTTATTTCTTCTTCTTGGATTTCTATAAAGTGGTTACGAACCTGAAAGTCTTGCCAATTGACTCCCTTAGATTCTAATGTGTTTCTATGAGCATTTTGATCACTCCATGATGGTAGAGGGAATTATAAATGGATATAGACTCTCTATATATACTAGATGCCATCTTTCTAAGAGTTTGAAGAAAAAAGTAAGGCAAATTGATTTCATTCCCATCAATAAAATGTGTCCAAAGTCGAGCATGGTAGAAAAACATAGTTTCAAACCTTCCTTGAAAAGTTAAAAAATTATAAATAACCAACAATAAATTTATCCATTTTCCTTTTAGCTTTGTAACTCAAATTCCCTTTTTAAATATGGATATATCCATACCTGGTTCTCTGAGGAATTTTACCCAGTCATTCTCCTTGATTTTCCTATTCTTGAACCAACATTCTTTGTTTCTGAGTAATCTTGTAACTTTTGCCATGGTAGACTCTATCAAAATATGCTTGATGTCTCCAACCTTTTCCTCGGTCGAATAAAAATTCGAAGAGAAATCTTGTAACCTTTGCCTCATGCCATCAAATTTTTCAAAGAACTTAAGCCACACTAACTATTGCAATTGGTTTCTTACTCTCAGGTATGCTTCAAGAAACCTAATTCCATTTGGTTTAGAGCAAAAACTAATCCCCATGGTGAGAGGATTTTTTGGTCCTTTACTATTTTCTTTTGAGTGGGATGATGGAAGATTGATACAAAAGGGAATGAGAAAAGTTTGAAGGGTAGCGGCTTCAAAATGGAGCGAAATGAAATGAAACATAGTAAAATGATAGTGGAATAAAGCTCCCATGGAAGAATCTATTTTCTGATCGGATTGTTCCTTTTGTATAATTACGCACAATTACCAAATCTAATTTCATAGGATCTGTGGAATGTATTTTATTTCGATCAGATTGATGTGAACAAATGAGTAATGATGATGGAGTGGGGTATAACAGTTATGATAATGAGTGTAATTTTTTAGAAGTTCTATAATGTCTTTTAATGATTCAAACTTTTATTTGATAAATCATCCATGAATTTAAAACTTAATGTTCTTATATGAAAAATAATTCAAGATTCTATGTACCTTTACTTTTGTGAATTCCCTTGATATTATTTTTCTATGGATTTTTTGATGTTGATGTAGAAATTAGCCTTAGCTGTAGAATTGAAGGCCAATTGTAGAATCATATAAATTTTGTTTTTCTTTATCATTTCATGAATTTTGTTTGTTTGATCAAGAGAAGACTATTTATTTTTGTTATTTTGTTTAGTGATCAGTGAAAAAGACTAGTCCTTAGAAGTATTTCTTTCCATCTGAAATTTATTAGAAAATGGAGGATAAAAAGAAATAGGGACAAGGAAAGGGATTAATGAAAATATAAACTACCAAGGAATCTTGGTTTTCAGTAAATATTTTATGTACAAACATGCCAACATAGATTTTTTTCATGTTCATACTTTATTATTTCCTTTCTTATTTTTTTATTATATATATATATATATGAAAATTACAACAAATTTGAAGAATGGAGGATGAAGAATCTCCTTCCTTGACCAACTTTAATTCAAAATTCTCTTGCAAATATTTGGCAAACTCGTCCATTATTAACGGTTTATGATACAACGTTAATTTATGATCATTAATAAGGAAAATAACTTGTTCATCATTAATAGTTTTAATTTTGACAACTCCACAATACTATCAATCTCATAAGGGCCAAGCAAGTGAGTAAGAAATTTATTTTGAAAATCTTTGAATTTGGAATAAAAAAAAGAGTCCTGTCACATTGCTTGAATTTTTTAGCTTTGATAAATTTTCCATGCCACTTTGATCTTTGTTGCATAACTATTCTAGTTCTTTGAATAACATCTTGTCGGATCTCATCTATCTCATTCAATTGTGCTAGTCTTTGTTTTTTAGCTTCCAATAGATCAAGGACGAATTTAGCTATTGTTCTGAAGGTTTACACATGGAATTCAATTGGAAGAAAAAAATTCTTTCCATAGCCAAGCTCATAAGGAATATGTCTAGCTGTGTTCCTCCATGTGGTTCAATATTCCCATAGTGCTTTTGGAAGCCTTTCTTCCCAATCCTTCCTATGCAAATGCACAACCTTTGTGAGAATTTCTTCAAGTAATGTTTTGGTGGATTTCAATTGTCCATTGGCTTGTGGATGATATGGAGTAGACGTTTGATGGTTGATCTTATATTATTCCATTATCTTTTGTACAAACTTGGATGTGAATTGATTACCTTGATATGTTACAATTTCTCTTGGAACACCAAAATGAGTAAAAATATCCTAAAAAATAAATGTAACAACATAATTTTTAGTTGCAAGTAAAAGAGGTTTAGGTTCTACCTGTTTTGTAACATAATCTATGAAAACAAGTATGTACCTTTTCTATTTAGATGGATGATTTATTTGTCTAAAAAAATATAGACCCCATTTTTCAAAAGGCTTTATAAGTACCTATGGCTATAGAGGCATTTCATCTAATGGAAAATGCTTCACTGTTCTTTGACAACTCTCACATATTTTGACATATTATTTGGCATCCTTGAAAATGGATGGCCAATAATATCCCAAAATAAGGATTTTGTAAGTAGATATTTTATCGGCAAGTTTTCTTCCACATTGTTTATCACAACAAGCTTTCAATATTTTAGGTACATCATCTTATTCAGCACATCTTAGAATGATCAAATCAGGTCCAGTTTTGTACAATTCTCCATCTATCCAAGAATAATTTACACTAGCCTTGATCACTTTTTGCTATTCTCTGGATAATAGTTTTGGAGGTAACTTTTGTATAGCCAAATAATTAGCAATATATTCAAACCACGGTGTTTTAGTAGATAATGAAAAAATATATTCATCAAGAAAGCTATCTTTTACAGGGAAAACATCATTATTATCCTGAGTTCTAGAAAGAAAATCAACAACTATATTTTATTTTCCTTGTCTATCAAGAATAATAATGTTGAATTATTGTAACAATAACAACCATCTTGTAATACCATTAGTAACTGGTCTTTTCATTAGATATTTAATGGTATAATAATATCTATGAATGAAGGTTTCATAAGTAATTATATAATTGTGAAACTTATTAATAGTATGCACAACAACTAAAAACTTCTTTTGTTATGAAACCAACTCACAAAAAGATAGAAAATATAAATGAACGCCTTATAAATCAACCTCTCCAAGGGGGAAACCTCCTTTACATTACACAAATGAACAATTCTTGGATGATACAAATGACAAGACCTCCTTTCTATATATAGGAGTCTAAGGGGTCATAATATAGTCAGATTCGACATAACAATAATAATGTAAGGGCACAATAATAACAATAGTGGGCTTCTATGGGGAACAATAATAACAATATGGGGACTGCATGGGCAGAAAAATATAATAAGTGGTCACACTTGCTTGAGTGGTTCTTGATGTTTTTGTATAAATTCTTGTCCTCCCATGTGGAATCTTCGATGGGTAAGTTCTTCCACTTGATGAAATACTTTCAAAATGATCTATTTCATAGATTTCGATTTCTCGGTTCTATCACTACTTTAGGTTCCAATATGATTTTTCCTTCCTTGTCAAGTTCTCACAATACTCTTTGAACTAGGACCTTATGCAACATTTGAATGAGTTCCCACTCCTTTCGGAATATGGGTATATGTAAGGCCTGATGTTTGGAGGAACACTTCGTGGAATCAAATGAATAGCATGATAATGATCATAAATAGGTGGGAGGCCTTTGGGAGTCTCAAATACCTTGGAATGATTGTCCAAAACATTTTGGAGTTCTGCAGAAATACATGATTTCGGTGTGGGATACTCTACTGAAAATAATTGTGCAATTACACCATGTTTTTCTTTATTTAGAAGCTTTGTCATGTTGTTAGAGTTGATTATATTTCTAGGTTTTCTTTTGATACCCCTCAATTTAGCTTCCTTTCCTTCCCAAAAAAATTTCAAGAAGAGTTCTTCGAAATTAAAAGCTATCACACCCAAAAATTGTAGCCATTGGACATCTAGTAAAACATCACCAACACCCATTGGAATGGAAAGCATTGGGTTATTCAATACATATTCTCCCATGGATAGCATGATATTATGGCACTTTCCTGAGAAATTTACGGTTCCTCCACTTACAACCATCACTTGACACTCCAGCGCTTGATATAGGAAGAAATTCAATTCCTTGGCTATCTTACAATCAATAAAATTATGGGTGCTACCTGAATCAATCAACACTCTTACCTTTTTCTTCTTTATATGTCCTTATATCTTGATAGTTTGAGGAGTGGTAATTTCCAATGCATTACAAGATATGGTTGGATTTATTTCTTGAGACTCAATGTGATCTTTCAATTCTTGAACATTTTTCTTCTTGATATGTCATTCTATATTGATAATTTTAGGAGTGGTAATTACGTCCAATGCATCACAAGATATGGTCGAATTCATTTGTTCTTTCTCGATGTGATATTTCACTTCTTGAACCTTTTTCTTCTTGATATGTCCTTCTAACTTGAGAGTTTTAGGAGTGGTAATTCTTTCCAATGCTTTACATGATATGGCCAGATTCATTTCTTCTTTCTCTGGGGTTGGTTCCTGGTGTATATACTCCTCTTTTTCTTGATCCTTTTCTTCCTCCTCTCAAAAATCAATGTAAAATAATTTCTTCCCAACACACTTATGACCTTTAATGTATTTGTTATCACAATTGTAACAAAGCCCTTTTTCTCCTTTTTCTTCCAATTGTTTTCGTGTAACCGTTGTAGGTTGTGGAAGTCTAGGAGAAACAACACTTCCATCTTTATAGTTGTGAGTGGTAGACTTCCTTGTTGCCATAATTTTTTTTTCCACTTTGTAACAATGCCCTTTTTCTCTTTTTTCTTCAAATTGTTGTGGTGTTGCTTTCAAGAAGGTGTTTCTCTTGTATCCTCATAATGTGCTATCATTTCCTCCATGAACATTGACCACATAACAAGTTGTTTACAAGAACAAAGCCTTTTATACCATAAAAATTGGTTCGGTTATAAATATGAAGATGAAATACATACCTTTTGTAATAGTGGTACACCATGTAGATCAAAATATTACTCCATCTATAATATCCAATTTACTGGATCCTTTCAATCAAACTTCCTCATATTTCTTTTTCTTGATTTCAGGAGCTCGAACTTGAAATGACTGTAACTCTGTACTTCCAAATCTCAAAGTTCTAAAATTGTCTTTTGCAAAAACACTCCGAGACCTCTTTCAAACCCCACAAGTCTTATCAAAATTTGATTCTGAAAGAAATAATTATGCCCAATCTCCTAAGATGACCTGATTATATACTATTTTGTAGAATTGAGGCTTCTGTGATCAGTCATATTTATAAGAAGAGCTTTAGTGTAAATCACATGAAAAAGACATTTGTCGATGCGTTTCGAACCAACTAGTGTGGTTCATCGTCAGGACAAGTTGAAGAAACAGATCAGGCCTAGCAAGTTAAATAGACTGAGCAGAGACTCCAATGGCTACATAACGACTATTTTTGACTCAAGGACTACATAACGTCTACTTTTGCCTCTAGGACCCAGGCTAAAGTTACATCAATAAATTTAATATTATTATTATTTTTATAATATTAAGATTAATAATATATTATTTTATTTCTTGAATTAAAAAAAATTAGGTACTTATGAATAGTATCATAAGTAATTTATTTAAATAAATAACGTTAGAATAAAACTAAAGTCATTGCCAGGGTGGATCGGTTCCATCATCGCAAGTTAAGGGAAGCTATTGAAATTGAGCGAAGACCCAACAATCTCAACATAGATGATGGGTGGAAAGTGAGCAGAAGTTGGATCCCTTCCCTGTCATCTTAGGGTTTCTTCCTTCCCCTTTGTGCATCCATGGTGCCTTCTTCTTGTTAGGGTTTCTTAATCTTTTCGTGTTTATTGTTATTTATTGTTGGCATTCTGACCTTTTTATCATTTGGTAGTTAATTATTTAATTCACAAGGTCATCATCTTTGGTATATATAGATTATGATAATTATGTTGTTTTTATTTATAGGTGGGATTGCTTCATTTTAGCTCTTTTAACCTTAGAAGTAAGTATGGATTTTCTAAATATTGGTCTATCCCAATTTGATATGATTACCATAGTGCGCTCACAGATTTATATATATGTATATATAGATATATAGATATTATCTCAATAAAGAAATTAAATTATTTAATAAACATTCTCATTTACTCATCAAACTAACCTATTAAGATAAGTTTTATTAATTAGTAAATTTAATAATTTTATAAAAACAATATTACTTCAATAGTAATTAGTATAATTTTATAAGAAAAATAACATACCTTTAATAAATAATCCATATATAGTTAGTTAATAATTTAATAACTTATTACCATTAACATTATATATTTATTCATTTATTCTTATTTAATCCTAACATCCTATTATTATTATTTTTGGAATAAGAATAGATTTTATTTATGTAACCCTGTCTATTTCTTTAAAAGAATTCATTCACGCAATAAATAATAATTCTAATAACCATTAGTTTTATTCTAACGTTATTTATTTAAATAAATTACTTATGATACTATTCTTAGTACCTAATTTTGTTTAATCCTAGAAATAAACTAATATATTATTAATCTTAATATTATAAAAATATAATAATATTAAATTTATTGATGTAACTTTAGCCTGGGTCCTAGAGTAAAAAATAGCCGTTATGTGGTCCTTGAGTCAAAAATAGTCGTTATGTAGCCGTTGGAGTCTCTGCTTAGTCTATTTAACTTTCTAGGCCTGATCTGTTTCTTCAACTTGTCCTGATGATGAACCACACTAGTTGGTTCGAAACGCGTCGAAAAATGTCTTTTTCATGTGATTTACACTGAAGCTCTTCTTATATATACTGTTTTATTAGAGAAAAATTGTACGATGTGCCACGTGTCATTTTTTTGACCTTCAAATTTGGAAACTATGCACAAAAAACTACAGTTCGTCCTCTTTCTGTAACTTTTGACGAAATTTCAATTTCTTTCTCAGCGAGAAATTGATGACGATTTGCCCAAGGTCGCTTGTTTAGGATGTAATTCGAGAGTCTGCAAAAACCCTAACTTCCTCAGACCATATATACTAAAATATAGCGAGACAAGATCTGAAATTCAAACATGACGTTCAGAATAATTTCTTCTCAAATGGGTTTTTTCTTTAGCTTCTGAAACTTCGTAGTGAAAAGGTTATAGCGAGAATACCATGATGACCTATTTTAGATGAAATTCTAGAGCTTGGAAAGACCCTAACTTACTCATAACATATCTCCTAAAATATAGCAAGACAAGATCTGAAATTTGGATGCACAATTTGGAGAAATTTCTTCTCAAATGTTTTTTTTAGCTTCTGAAACATCGCATAAAAACGTTATAGTGCAAATACCATGATGACCTGTTTGGAGCAGCGAAACCCTAGAATCCAAACCTCTGATACCAAATGTTATGAAACCATCTCACAAAAATATAGAAAAGATAGATGAACGCCTTAGAAAGAAGCCTCTTTGAGGGGGAAACCTCCTTTACATTACACAAATGAACAATTCTTAGATGATACAACTGACAAGACCTCCCTTTTTTATATAGGAGTCTAAGGGGTCATAATATAATCAGCACCAACATAACAATAATAATGTAAGGGCACAATGATAACAATAGTGGGCTTCTATGGGGTACAATAATAACAATATGGGGACTGCATGGGCACAAAAATATAATAAGGGGTCACACTAGTAGTATAGGGACCTAACATTCCCGTTTCCTTAAAAAAGTGTTGTCCTCAATGCTTGAGTGGTTCTTGATGTTTTTGTATAAATTCTTATCCTCCCATGTGGAATCTTCGATGGGTAAGTTCTTCCACTTGATGAAATTCTTTGAAATTGATCTATTTCATATATTTCGATTTCTCGGTTCTATGACTACTTCAGGTTCCAATATGATTTTTCCTTCCTTGTCAAGTTCTCACAATACTGTTTGAACTAGGACCTTATGCAACATTTGAATGAGTACCCACTCCTTTGGGCATGTGGGTATATGTAAGGCCTGATGTTTGGAGGAACACTTTGTGGAATCAAATGAATAGCATGATCATGATCATAAATAGGTGGGAGGCCTTTGAGAGTCTCAAATACCTTGGAATGATTGTCCAAACCATTTTGGAGTTCTGTAGAAATACATGATTTCGATGTGGGATACTCTAGCGAACATAATTGTGCAATTACACCCTGTTGTTCCTTATTTAGAAGCTTTGTCATGTTGTTAGAGTTGATTATATTTCTAGGTTTTATTTTGATACCCCTCAATTCAACTTCCTTTCCTTCCCAAAAAAATTTCAAGAAAAGTTCTTCGAAATTAAAAGCTATCACACCCAAAAATTGTAGCCATTGGACTCCTAGTAAAACATCACCAACACCCATTGGAATGGAAAGAATTGGGTTATTCAATACATATTCTCTCGTGGATAGCATGATATTATGGCACTTTCCTGAGAAATTTATGGTTCGTCCACTTACAACCATCACTTGACACTCCGGTGCTCGATATAGGAAGAAATTCAATTCCTTGGCTATCTTACAATCAATAAAATTATGGGTGCTACTTGAATCAATCAACACTCTTACCTTTTTGTTCTTTATATGTCCTTATATCTTTATAGTTTGAGGAGTGGTAATTTCCAATGCATTAAAATATATGGTCGGATTTATTTCTTGAGACTCGATGTGATCTTTCAATTCTTGAACATTGTTCTTCTCGATATGTCATTCTATATTGATAATTTTAGGAGTGGTAATTACATCGAATGCATCACAAGATATGGTCGAATTCATTTCTTCTTTCTCGATGTGATATTTCACTTCTTGAACCTTTTTCTTCTTGATATGTCCTTCTAAATTGAGATTTTTAAGAGTGGTAATTCTTTCCAATGCTTTACAAGGTATGGCCATATTCATTACTTCTTTCTCTGGGGTTGGTTCCTGGTGTATATACTCCTCTTTTTCTTGATCCTTTTCTTCCTCCTCTCAAAAATCGATGTAAAATAATTTCTTCCCAAAACACTTATGACCTTTAATGTATGTGTTATCACAATTGTAACAAAGCCCTTTTTCTCCTTTTTCTTCCAATTGTTTTGGTGTAACCCTTGTAGGTTGTGGAAGGCTAGGAGAAACAACACTTCCATATTTATAGTTGTGAGTGGTAGACTTCCTTGTTGCCATAATGTTTTTTTCCACTTTCTAACAAAGCCCTTTTTCTCTTTTTTCTTCCAATTGTTGTGGTGTTGCTTACAAGAAGGTGTTTCTCTTTGTATCCTCATAATGTGCTATCATTTCCTCCATGAAAATTGACCACATAACAAGTTGTTTACAAGAAAAAATCCATTTATACCATAAAAATTGGTTCGGTTATAAATATGAAGATGAAATACATACCTTTTGTAACAGTGGTACATGATGTAGATCAAAATATTACTCAATCTGTAATATCCAATTTACTGGATCCTTTCAATCAAACTTCCTCATATTTCCTTTTCTTGATTTCAGGAGCTCGAACTTGAAATGACTGTAACTCTGTACTTCCAAATCTCAAAGTTCTAAAATTGTCTTTTGCAAAAAAGCTCTGAGTCCTCTTTCAAACCGCACAAGTCTTATCATAATTTGATTCTGAAAGAGAGAATTATCCCCAATCTCCTAAGATGACCTGATTATATACTGTTTTATTAGAGAAAAATTGTACGATGTGCCATGTGTCATTGTTTCGACCTTTAGATTTGGAAACTATGGACAAAAAACGACAGTTTGTCATCGTTTTGTAAATTTTGATGAAATTTCAATTTGTTTCTCAGCGAGAAAGTTATGACGATTTGCCCAAGGTCGCTTGTTTAGGATGTAATTCAAGAGTCTGCAAAAACCGTAACTTCCTCAGACCATATATACTAAAATATACCGAGACAAGATCTGAAATTCAAACATGACATTCAGAATAATTTCTTCTCAAATGGGTTTTTTCTTTAGCTTCTGAAACTTCGTAGTGAAAAGGTTATAGCGAGAATACCATGATGACCTGTTTTAGATGAAATTCTGGAGCTTGGAAAGACCCTAACTTACTCATAGCATATCTCCTAAAATATAGCAAGAGAAGATCTGAAATTTGGATGCGAGATCTGGACAAATTTCTTCTCAAATGTTTTTTTTAGCTTCTGAAACATCGCATAAAATCGTTATAGTGCAAATACCACGATGACCTGTTTGGAGCAGCGAAACCCTAGAATTCAAACCTTTGATACGAAATGCTTTGAAACCAGCTCACAGAAATATAGAAAAGATAGATGAACGCCTTAGAAATAAGCCTCTTTGAGGGGGAAACCTCCTTTACATTACACAAATGAACAATTCTTGGATGATACAATTAACAAGACCTCCTTTTTTTATATAGGAGTCTAAGGGGTCATAATATAATCAGCACTGACATAACAATAATAATGTAAGGGCACAATGATAACAATAGTGGGCTTCTATGGGGTACAATAATAACAATATGGGGACTACATGGGAACAAAATATAATAAGGGGGTTGTACTAATAATAATAAGGGGTTACACTAGTAGTATAGGGACATAACACCTTTTCTATTACAGTGTAATTTAACACTGATGGAGTCAAATTTTTGCTTCTATTATAGATAAAATAAGGAGTTAAATATTTGTTTCCCAAAACAACTCCTAGAGATGTATCTGAAGCATCAGTAGAAATGTTCAAAGGAAGAGACCAAATATGTCCCCTTAAAATTAGTGCTTTAGTAATATTTTGTTTCAATGTCTCAAATGATTTTTGACAGTTAGAATTCAAAAAAAATTCACAATCTTATGTAAGGAGTTTTACAACTGGAGAGGTTATTTTTGTAAAATTTTCTATGAATCTTATATTATATCCAACAAATCAAATAAAACTTCTAAAAATTTCTTTGAAAAAAAAGAATTGAAATTTTAGAAATTATTTCTTCTTTAGATGTATCCACTTTAATTCTATCACTTGAAATATGGTGGCCTAAAAATATCCCTTCATTGAACATCATAAAACATTTCTCATGGATTAATGAAACATTTTCTTATTTACATCTAATAAGAACTCTTTCCAAATTTTTAGTAGCTTCCTCAAAAGTATCACCATACATAGTGAAATCATCCATCTATACTTCCACACAATCAGGAATTAGATCAGAAAATATACCTAAAATTTTGAGAAATGGCAACAAACAATTCTAGTTTAAATTTGTCCTTGAATTTAATCTGTGAATTCAAATTGAATAGACTTGTAAATAGTTAATTAAGTTTAATTAACTTAATTAGCTTAGGAATTTGGAGTTGGTAGTCCTTTGGAAGCCATGTATATGTTCTTGCTAAGCTTTAGGGGTCCATGATGAGTTTAATTGTGAGATTTAATTAGATAACTCAATTTACTAAGTTATGTTCAGTTAAATTAGTTCCATATTGTTTAAGGAACTAATAGAGAGTTAATAACGAGCTGGTGTATTAGTTCATCCACAAGTGTCACTCTAGTTAATTAAAGATTCCCTCATTAGAAGCTCATGCATGTCAATTGTGAGAAAGACCCAGTTGAGACTAGAGTCCAGGGATAGTGTACTATCAGTTGTATGATTTACTGATTTGTATGAATTAGGCATGCAATTAGGAAGTCAACCTAGACTATATTGTGTAGCCTTCGAAGCACATGATTCCCATTAATATGGGCTATTCAACCATAGGTATTGCACAAGGAAATAGGGGCTTGGAGGGAAGCATAATTGTGTTATGTGCCATTGATTTATCTTCTTCCTCTTCATATTGTTTTCATCAATCTATTGGCTTCCACTAGTTGAAAGTAGAAGTGGATTCTTGTCTTATGCTTTAGTAAATTACGTGAGCTTGTGAATCTGCAGGATTTTCTACATGGTATCAAAGTTGAAGATAGTATACTAGAGGAGATTTTTAATTCTAGGTTATAGGTTAAATTCAAATTTCAAATACATACTTCATGATTAGTCGATGGCGTTCTACAATTTACGGCTCAGGTATGCCTGGGAAGGAAGCTCAAATTTTATAGGCTAGATGGGTAGAATGGAGGCTATGCTAGAGGATAATGGATTGAAGGAATTTTTTGACCAAGAAATTTCTAAGCCAACAGCATGACATGCAAAAGCCAATGGAAGAAGTGTGTGGCGAATGCAAGGAAAATAGTCCTTGAGGGAGTACGAGACCACATTGTCTTGAGTCTCCATGGCAATAAAACTCCGTGTGATATGTATCTGTTGGATTTGATGTAGGATGAGATTAGGAGGAACATCAGGGGTTGATCTTCATCAAAGATTGATGATGAATAGAACTACGCCTTAGCGATTAAAGTGAAGAAGTGGAAAGGGAAATATTCCCATTCCAAATTGAATTCTCATCATGGAGGTAAGAAGAAACACATGATGAAAGTTAAGTGATTTCATTATCATGAGCTGGACCATTTTGCTACAAATTGTCCATTCAAGGATTCTAAGAAGAAGTCCTCAGGAGACATGCTCAGTTAGGCTTTGGCCCCTCAATTTGAATTGGACATTTCCCTCATTGCATGCATGGTGTCATTAATTATGGTAAGTGTAAGGTACTTAGATAGTGGAGCTTCATTCCATATGACTAACGACAAAGAGTTGTTTAGTGACCCAGAGGAGAAATATCTCTAGATGCATATCGAGATGTGTGATGAAGGAAATTATAGTGTTACTGTATCGAGAACTATTACATTTCAGATGGAACATGGTGCTCTACTCACCTTGGAGAATGCTATGTATGTTCCTGAGATGTTGAAGAACTTGGTATCTATTTCCATGCTTGAGGATAGATGTTATGATGTGATCTCGTTGAAAGGAAAGATGTTCCTTTGACACATAACCATGGGTCAAGTAAAGAAGATAAGTGTCCAGGTGAAGAATCTCTATGAGATGGAGCTAGAGCAATGTGCTTCTTTGAGCACAAAAGAACAAAAGGTGCAGATCTGAGACATTGGTGAGTTGTGGCATAGATGACTGCACCACTTACATCATTGGGCAATGAATATATTATAGCAGATCTCTATCAATCCTCCCAAAGGTATGCTTGATCAAGTTGTACATGCAAGGGGTGTACTTTGGGAAAATGCACCAAGTCTTCTTTTCACGACAAAGACATTCGAGTAGAGGATATTCTAGAGTGAGTCCATTCAGATGTGCATGCACCATTGTTGATAGAATCCATGACTAGACATAGGTATTATGTTATATTTTTCGATGACTTTTCTCGAAAATGATGGATATTTTTCATGCAAAAAAATGATCAAAATATCACAAAGTTTTGTGAGTTTAAAGCATTGGTGGAGAAAGAGTTAGGAGAAAAGGTTAAAGATCTATAAAGTGTTAATCCCGGTGAATATGTCTCAAACAATTTTAATAAATTATGTGTAGTAGAATGTATTAAATGGGAGTTGATCGAACCCCATAACCCTCATTAGAATGGGGTGCCAAAGACAAATAAAAAGATCATAGTAGGGGCAAAGAGGGCGATGTTGTATGATCAAGGCCTACCACTTCACTTGTGGGATAAGACATGCAAAACAATGGTTTATGTTCATAATCGTAGCCCACATCGAATACTTACAATGAAAACACCAGATGAGCCTTATTCCAGTAAGAGGCTAGATGTTGGTCAATTTAGGATTTTTGGGTCACCGGTATATTTCCATGAAAACAAAGATGCATAAAAGAATAGTGAGCTAACAACAAAATTAGTGATATTTGTGGGGTATAATGATATACCTCACAAATATCAGGTGTACCTGTTCACCAATAGGATGACAGTTGTTCATAGGGTTCTCAGATTCGATGAGGAGAACGCCATCTGAGTTTCCCTTGAGAGGTAACTTGAGCTACATGTAGATGACAAAGTTTAAGCTCCTGAGTTTGAGGAGCCGCAAATTGATGTGGACCAGCCACATATAGAGGATCTAAGAGAGGAGACATACACCTAGGCAAAGTCCTCCAGAGAGGGAAGAAAGAGCACTAAAGAGGTTGATAGATTGTTGGATGATGCATAGGATAATGTGGGAGTATCCACTTCTCAGTGTAGGCTGAGGTGGTCAACTAAGAGGTGCACTGGATACATGGTTATTATTGGAAAATGTATTATGGTAGAGCCATCTTCCTTTGAGGAAATAGTGCAACAACTAGTTCAGGTTGATGTGATGGTGGAGGAGTATGACTCCATAGTTCATAATAATATTTCAAATCTGATCCCAATACCAGAAAACAGGTCAGTGGTGAGTTCCCTTTAGTTTACAAGGTAAATCAAGATTCAGAGGGTAGTGTGCAGAAGGATAAGGCTAGATTTGTGGGCCATGTCTTTTAATAGGTAGAGGGGATTGATTATGATGAGACCTTTTCTCCTATTGCAAGGTACTCATCAATTAGGTCCATATTGGCACTATCAGCATAGATGGGTTGGATGATACATCAGATGGATGTAAAGACAACCTTCCTTTATGGCATGATTGAGGAAGAGGTGTACATAAAGAAACCTGAAGGTTTTGAGCTTGTTGAATGTGAGTCACATGTGTGTTGGCTTAAGAGAGTGTTGTATGAGATGAAGCGAGCACCCCGTGGTTGGTACACTAGGATAGATAGCTACTTCACCGAGTTGTGCTTCACAAAGAGTGAAGCAGATGCAAACCTATACCACATAGTGGTGGAAGGTAAATTTTGATGAAGTTACTTTATGTTGATGATATCATACTCATAGGTGATGATCAACTGATGAATTATTGCAAGGAGGACCTTGCAAGAGATTTTGAGATGAGGGACATCGGGCTCATGCATAACTTTCTTAGCAGGGAGGTATGGTACGGTGATAGGGAATTGCTTATGTCTAAAGGTAAGTATGCAAAAGAGATCTCAGGAGATTCTGCATGGAGAGAAGCAAACCCATGGAGACTCCTCTAGCAGGTAACTAGACGAAGGAGGATGCTACCTCAGGGGATGTAGTGGAAGATATTGTTCACAGGAAACTTATGGGTTCACTCATGTACTTGGTGAACACACAACTGAATATGTGGTATGAAATAAACGATATTAGTCAAGTGATGGTTAGGCCTACTAACTTGTATTGGAAGGTGGAAAAGTACGTGTTGAGATACCTCAGGGGTACCTCTCAGTATGGATTTTTGTGCAAACAGATAGAGGGAGTGAAGCTTCATGTCTTGACTAATTCATATTGGGCAAGGACTCCATCCGAAATGAAGAACACATCAGGAGGGATCTTCACTATTGAGTCATCGATAGTTTCTTGGTACAATAGGAAAGAAATATCAGTTACACTTAGTTCAGAAGAGGTAGAGTAAATGGATGAAATTCAGGAAGCATGTGAGGTAATTTGGATGAGGAAGATCCTAGTTGGTTTGTTTGGGCATTAGATGGATCCAACTGTGATATAATATGATAATCATAGTTGTATCAAACTATTTGAAAATCCAACTTTTCATGATTGGTCGAAGCATATTGATATTTGATAGCATCATCTCATAGATTGTGTATTGACGTGGATTGTGATGCAGGTGCATGCCATTCAGACGGAAAAAAATCCTACTGTTTCCAGTTAAAAATAGTGAAAAAAATAAAACATGCCATCTTTTCTCTAAAAGCAGGATTAGCATGGAGAATAAAACTTACTAAATGGCAAAAAGCTTAAATTATTAGGTAAAAAGCTGCTTTTGTACTAAATAAAGATTTACATTATGAGTAAAAAAGGAAAAAGATGTAAAAACTTAGCCGCCAAGGAGGAAAGATTTCCTCTCATGTAGAATTCTAGAATTAGGAATTTATTTTGTGTATCAAAAGTAGGAGGAAGAAAGAAAATTGGTAGCTCTTCAATGTAAACAGTGCTTGTAATTGGGAAGAGGGCGCATTTCTATGTAAGGAATATGGCTATGCCATGAATGTTTGGATATATTTTATATGCGGCCATATGTAAAGACTGCTTTTAAGTACTGCTAATAAAAAAAAAAGGAATGGATGTGTGTTTTAGTGCGGCTGTGCATGCTCTATTCATATAACAATTGTATTGTATGTGTGGATGTTATAACTATTGTACGCACAACTGGATGGCACTGGTTAATTTGTGAGGGATTGGAGGTGCATGTTAATAGTGCTGTGCATGCGTTGTCTTTACAGCATTTTGAATTGTATGCCTGGGGAACATATAATTGCTGTGCGCCAAACATCAATTAAAATAAATAGATAGGACTGTGCGGATATTGTATGTATGCCTATGGATGACATTGGAATGCTGTGGGCTTTGAACGTGAACCGTGGCAATTAAAAAAAACCAGTATACAACGCACACCATATGGTAGGTAGTGTATGGAAAACGCTCCATAGTTACGCTACGGTGATGTACAGTTATAATATTACATATGTGAATTGTGGTGTGCATTAAAAAAAAACTCTGTGCGCACAATTCCTTATACTTGGTCTTCATTCTTGAGAATGGTGGGTGGATATTCCAGTTGCAGCACCGCAGAAGTTTTATAAATTAGTGACAGAAATTACAAGGTTCCCATTATTGATGTGAGGGGTTTGGCACGGATATCTTTCATGCCAATTCGTAGTTAGATTGTGAGCTTAACTAAAAATACTGGATAGCAGATCCTCTGTTCACAAGCATAGTTTGTATGCAAAGGCATCTAATCCCAATCTGGATTGAAGGCGATGTAAATTTTACACGGTGAAGGAGTTATTAATTAAATGACTGATGAACTAGACGGCCTTACAAGGGATAGCCAGGCGGATATTGAAGATATTTCAGTCAAATTGGGAAGACTGTCATTAGAGCCAGAGACCGGTCCGTCATTAGTGGTATCAGAGCCAGCAACTAGCTTTGAGTTAAATCTCAAGAGCAATAGAAGGATGGCTTTCAGGGTTGGAAGAGGATGAGGATGAGGACGTGGTGGAAGAGGATGGCATGCTGAGAATGTCGAATTGAGGGAAGATATAGAGGAGCTGCGAGCTAGATTGGATGCGCTAATCTCCGGCAGGAACATAGATGATGGACATGTGAGTGAACCTAAAGTTGAAGCTACTGAGGAAGAAGCTGTAGAGATTTCGCCTGAGATGAGGCTCCTTCAGTCAGTGTTAAAATCCATAGCCAGGCCATGGAACCAGTTAGTACCAGTATATCAAGGAGGACTAAATCCAGAAGAACTGATCAACTGGATTAATAGCATGGAGAAATTCTTCGATTATGAAGAATTGGAAGATGAGAAGAAAGTAAAGTTTGCTGTCACCAAACCAAATGGCCATGCAGCGCTCTGGTGGGATGGTGGGGAGGCGGAAAGGAGGAGACTGGGTAAGCAACCAATCAAGAATTGGAGCAGAATGGTCGCGAAGTTAAAAGGTAAATTTTTGCCCAGTAATTATCAGCGAACATTATTTAGACAAATGCAAAATATTAGACAGAGAGATTTAATAGTGAAGGAATATACAGAAGAGTTTTATAAGCTGAGCATAAGAGCTGGAGGAGCTCAAAATACAGATGAGAGGGTGGCTAGATATATGAATGGCCTCAGGATGGACATTCAGGATGAGATAAGTCTACTGTCTCCTAAAACAGTAGAAGAAGCCTATCAGATAGCGCTAAAAGCTGAGGAAAAAATCATGAGGAAGCAGTCTGCCAGAGGGATAGGGACTTTCAGAGGAAAAGAAAATCAAGGTGGTAGTGGAAGATCTACAACACTTGCAGAAGGAGCTAGTAGTAGCTCAACCCAGCATACATCCACAGGAGGTGATGCAAGAGACAGAGGGATTTTTTCTAGAGGTAGAGGAGGCAGAGGAGGAGGCAGAGAAATAAGATGCTACAGATGCAATAAGCTGGGACACAGAGCTTTTGACTGCCCAGAGAGTGCAGACATAAAGCAGAGGAATACAATTGTGGCTCCAGCTGAGGAAGAAGCACAAGTGGCAGCAGTAACAGAAGAAGTGAATACACCAGAAAGAGGAGAGTCTCTGGTACTTAATAAAGTTTTACTTAAGCCAGCAAAGGAGATGACTTAACCGCCACAAAGGAAGGCTTTATTCAGGACAATGTGTAAAGTCCAAGGTAAATGTTGCCAGATGATCATTGATAGTGGCAACACTAATAATTTGGTTTCTACAGAAGTAGTGGAGAAATTGAAGCTGAGGACAATGAAGCATCCAACACCTTATAAAGTGTCATGGTTGAAAAAGGGACATCAACTGCTGGTAAGTGAACAGTGTGAAGTAGAATTCCAAGTGGGAAAGTACAAAGATAAAATTGTTTGTGATGTGATGCCTATGGATGTGTGTCACATATTGCTTGGAAGACCTTGGCAATATGATAGAGCAGCCATGCATGATGGGAAGACAAACACCTATAAGTTTGGAAAGGATGGTGTCAATCATACATTGTTACCTCTACAAGAAGAAGATGGACCGGGACAGAAGACTGATCCAAAAACTCTGTTATTTGGAGGAAATGAATACTTGGAGCAGACAGAGGATGTACAGTTGAAACAGGAAGAACTCAGAGCAGCTGAGTTGGAAGAGGAAGTTCATGCGAATGAAGAAGAGGATCAGCTAGAAGAACTGGTATCTGAACCGACAAGTGAGACTGTTAAAACTTGTAGTTTTCAAACTGACATGTTGTGCATGAATGCAGGGACTGTAAATGATGATGTGATGCTTCAACAATGCTACAAATAAATTGCACTGTTGGAATACTAGTTGGAGAATCCAGGATATGACAGGGAAAATGCAGCAGATGGAAGAGTTCAATACAGTGAACAAGTACAGAAAATTTCCATGGAAGAAGATGATATGGGAGAAAGAACAATTGACAGTCTTAATAATCCTTCAAAGGATTCTTTGAGAAGTTTGGATCAGCATACTGATGTGCTGATAGTGGAGGATTCAGAACAATATACTGAAATGCTGGCAAAGGAATACAAGGCATTAATGCCTTACAATTTTTATTCTAACCAGTCTTTTGTGAATGCAGGTATTGTTGTAGAATATTTGACTCAGTTGAGTAGTCAAATGCAGGGAGAAGAAGTTTTCTATTCCAGAAGACAAGAGGGTATGGATGATCGGGTGGCAGTCGGAACAGAAACAAGAATAAGAGCGAGAAGTCAGCAGGTAACAGAACAGACTAAGCAAGCCGTCTTAGCTCAGCAGGTAGTAAGAAATGAACAGTTTGAAGAATTATTGAACAAAGAAATTGAGCTCATTAGAAGGATCATGTTAAAAGCATCTCAGCGGAAAACATTAGCAAATAAGAGAAGTAGTGGAAGCAGTAGCAAGATAAAAACAGAGACAGATTATGAAAGTGCAGCTAATGGAGCAAGACAACATAAAATATGGAGACCTGGAGAGAAGCAGCAAGCAACAGCAAATGATAACTTGCAGAACAAATTGTGGGACCCTGGAAGACAAGAACAAGGACTAAAACGCATGATCAGGAGATCATGATCATTTTCAACCTTGGGAGTCTGATGTAGGTGCATGCCATTCAGACGGAAAAAAAGCCTACTGTTTCTAGTTAAAAATAGGGAAAAAAATAAAACATGCCATCTTTTCTCTAAAAGTAGGGTTAGCATGGAGAATAAAACTTACTAAATGGTAAAAAGCTTAAATTATTAGGTAAAAAGCCGCTTTTGTACTAAATAAAGATTTACATTATGAGTAAAAAAGGAAAAAGATGTAAAAACTTAGCCGCCAAGGAGGAGAGATTTCCTCTCATGTAGAATTCTAGAATTAGGAATTTATTTTGTGTATGAAAAGTAGGAAGAAGAAAGAAAATTGGCAGCTCTTCAATGTAAACAGTGCTTGGAATTGGGAAGAGGGCGCATTTCTGTGTAAGGAATATGGCTATGCCATGAATGTTTGGATATATTTTATATGCGGCCATATGTAAAGACTGCTTTTAAGTATTGCTAATAAAAAAAAAAGGAACGGATGTGTGTTTTAGTGTGGTTGTGCATGCTCTATTCATATAACAATTGTATTGTATGCGTGGATGTTATAACTATTGTACGCACAATTGGATGGCACTGGTTAATTTGTGAAGGATTGGAGGTGCGTGTTAATAGTGTTGTGCATGCGCTGTCTTTACAACATTTTGAATTGTATGCCTGGGGAACATATAATTGTTGTGTGCCAAACATCAATTAAAATAAATAGATAGGACTGTGCGGATATTGTATGTATGCCTGTGGATGACATTGGAATGCTGTGGGCTTTGAACGTGAACCATGGCAATTAAAAAGAAACAGTATACAACACACACCATATGGTAGGTAGTGTATGGACAACGCTCCATAGTTACGCTACGGTGATGTACAGTTATAATATTACATATGTGAATTGTCGTGTGCGTTCAAAAAAAACTCTGTGCGCATAATTCCTTATACTCGGTCTTCATTCTTGAGAACGGTGGGTGGATATTCTAGTTGCAGCGCAGCGGATGTTTTATAAATTAGTGACAGAAATTACAAGGTTCCCATTATTGATGTGAGGGGTTTGGCATGGATATCTTTCATGCCAATTCGTAGTTAGATTGTGAGCTTAACTAAAAATACTGGATAGCAGATCCTCTATTCACAGGCATAGTTTGCATTCAAAGGCATCTAATCCCAATCTGGATTGAAGGCCTTGTAAATTTTACACAGTGAAGGAGTTATTAATTAAATGACTGATGACCTAGAAGGCCTTACAAGGGATAGCCAGGCAGATATTGAAGATATTTCAGTCAAATTGGGAAGACTGTCATTAGAGCCAGAGACCGATCCATCAGATTATGTTGTTAGGGTACATTCCCATGAAGGAGCAAGATGATTACATTTTGACAAAGGCATTTTCAAGATGTAAATTTGATTTTCACAGAGACAAGATCAGGGTAGGTGATAATCCCTTTCTTGTTATGCAGGAGTGTTGAGAAATGACAATAAGAAATTCCAGTTTAAATTTGTCCTTAAATCTAAAGTCCGTGTTAAAAGCAAATCCTATTCTGATAGAAACTTGTAAATAGTTAATTAAGTTTAATTAACTTAATTCGCTTAGGAATTTTGAGTTGGAAGTATTTTGGTAGTCATGTATATGTTCTCGCTAAGTTATGTTCAGTTAAATTAGTTCCAAACTGTTTGAGGAACTAATAGAGAGTTAATAGTCAGTTGGTGCACCAGTGAATCCACGAGTTTCACTCTAGTTAACTAAATATTTCCCTCATGAGGAGCTCATGCATTTCAATTCTGAGAAATACTCAGTTGAGAGTAGAGTGCAGGGATAATGTAGTGTCAGTTATATTATTTACTGAGTTGTATAGATCATGCATGCAATTAGGAAGTCAACCTAGATTGAATTTCACATTTTTTGAGGCACTGGATTCCCATTAATATGGGCTATTCGTCCATAGGAATTATGCAAGGAAATAGGCACTTACAGGGAAACAAAATTGGCCAAGTATTGGCCAAGAGCTTGCTTGTGAGTTGTGAAAGTTGAGCATACTTGTGCAGAATTATTCTAGTTAGAACAAACTTTGTTATTTCAATCATATTTCTGATATATACAATATAGATAGTGGGGTTTTGAGCAATGGATTCTCCTAGATACATATTTTGTTACGTGCCATTGATTTATCTTCCTTCTTCATATTGCTTTCATCGATCTATTAGCTTCCGTTGGTTGAAAGTAGAAGTAGATTCTTGTCCTATTCTTTAATACATTGCATGAGCTTATGAATCTACAAGATTTTATAAATAAAATTGCTCTCTAAAATGTGGCAGGTGCATTACATAATCCAAAGGGAAGTACCCTCTAGACATATATGACATTTAAAAGTAGTTTTATCTTGATCTTCTATTGCTATTTGGATTTGGTAATATCCACTAAAACCATATAAAAATGAAAAATATTTCTTTCCTACCAAGGTATCTAATACTTGATCTATAAAGAGTAGTGGAAAATGACCTTTCAAAGTAACCATGTTTAATTATCTAAAGTCAATAGACACTCTCCATTTTCCATTTTTCTTTGGAACAATCACTAAAGGTTACAACCATTGACTATTTTATATTCGATAGATGAAATTCACATCAACTAAATTTTGTAATTCCTCCCTAGCAATTTCTAGAAGACTAGGATTCATATTTCTCTGAGGTTGTCTAATTGGTTTGGCATTTTCCTAAATATAAATATGATGCATACAAGCTTTAGGATCAATCCCTTTCATGCTAGTTTACTCCTATGGATAAGAATATGAGTATTTTTGTAGCATTTGTATCAATTTCTTCTTTTGAAATTCTTCCAAATTATTATTAATATTTAATGCTTTATCTAGAAAAATTACTACTTGAGAATTGCCAAACTTTTCCATCCAATGTAAAGCCATTTTGTGAGATGATAAATATTCAATATTTCACTTCTCTTGAAAACTTTGATCTTGCTCACAATATGAAGAAGAATCATTATTATTGATTAAACTTATCAATTGATATTCTTCATCTAATTGTGAAATATAAAATGGTTTCATATCATCAAAGTCTTCATAAGAATCATCTATCCCAATTTTAGTTTCTACTTCAGTTATTTCTTTGTAGGAGGATACAATGTAAATTTCTTAGTGGAACACCCATCAAGGATATACATATCACCAGATATACAACTTATGAATGCATCCATTGTAACTAGCCAAGGTATACTAAGGATCAATGTATGGCCTCCTAAATTATTTTTTGGATTTAAATCTTGAAATATACAAGATATTCCCAAGAATCTAGAGAAATAAACACATATTCTAATATCTAGTTTTATAACAAATCTATCTTCTAATTGTGATAATGTAGGGGTGTATTGAAGATTAGTGAGCTTAATTTTCTCCACTATTTGTTTACTCAAAGTATTCATGGTTTTTCCTATATCAATTAAAGTGTTTGGAAATTAAATACCATTTATATGAATTTTCAAAATGGGACTACTAGGATCTAAATATTTTTGAACAATAAGTTTCCCCATCGTGATATCAACAAGTTTTCCGACCAATTGGAATTTTTTAACATCTTTTATTTTTCTTCCCGGGTTTCTAATGCATAGTTCCTTAATATTTTTTTTAAATATTGGTATTTCGTTTATAACTTGGAGTAAATGATTTTGACACAAATATTCTTAAGTTCATCTAGCATATCATAGTCTAGTAAACAATTTTCCTTTCTATTCCTTTATCAACTTTGAGCCTTTCAGGAAAAGGTGGATCTTGAAAAGAAATAGAAGGTTGTTCTACTAGAGGAATTATCACAGCTTGATTTATTTTCTCATCCTTTGATTGTAAAGGAACATATTAGCTTAGAAGAATATTTTATTGATTAATATTCACATCATTTTCATGAACTTCATACTCTTTAGGTTTTTGGATGGTGATTATTGGTGAATTCTTCTGTAAAACCCTACCAAATCTGAGTTGAACATCATTTAGACCTAATGGGGTAATCATACGAGTTTTTCATTGAAATCATAAATAGCTTGATAATTATTATTGTTTGGATTTGGAAGTGGTTGAGGAGCTAGTGATTGGGTTTTTGAGGAAATAGTAATGAAAGTTGTTGATTTAGATTTTGAAATTAAGGAGGTTGGGTTGGTTAAGGAGGATAATTTTATGGTGGAAAAGAAGGATAAGGTTGTTGGAAGTGAGGATATTGAAGATATTTTCCATAAGGTCTTTTCAAACCTTTTGCCCAAGATTTATTTTTAGATGATGGGGGCCAAGGTTGCCAAGGCATGGGTGTAGTCCAGTAGTTTTGTTGTTGTGGATATGATTGTTGAGTCATATTTCTTTATTGATTTTTCCATGGTCTTTTAGCAATAAAAAAAAATGGTTTTTCTTGGCTTGTTACAACATCATCTTGAAAAATAACTTTAAGAACAATTATCGAGGGGAATTCCTTTGTATTATGATTATTTGCGCATATCACACAAATTTATATACTATTAATAGGATATTCTCCCAAGGCATGTTTCTTCCTACATCTATGACATAAAATATAAAATGCAACTTTTTCAGATTTTTGATTATTTTGTATCTTAAGGGTATAGATATGTTCACTAAGACTCCCTAGGATATCTATTTTGAAATTGTGAAGCAAATTTACCATTTCAGCTATACTTATTGTTCCAGTTCTAGATTTACTAATTCTGGACATCAAAGGACCTCTTGGATCTTTACCAGTTCTAGTATTACCACTTAAATATGCTTACACAAGTCACATGTTTTTCTAAATGAAAGTTGTGAAACATATCCATTTCCTATTAAATTAAGAAGGTCAACCCATTCATATTTGATAGATTTTAACAAAAGAGTTTTTATTGTTTCATCCCTTTTAATGTTCTAAGCAAATCTTTCAACTAGGTATTCAAGGCTTTCATCCTCTTTTCACATCATCTTAAATACTTCATCCTTAAGGTTATGGGGCATGCAATAATCCTTATATTTTTTGAAGAACACATTTTTCATTTATTCCAATGTTCTAATAGTATGTTTCCTAATCCCATGAACAATTTAAGTGCTCCATATATAAGAGTAACTGGAAATAATTTCAAATTTTAAGGATCAAGTAGTCATAACATCTACATAAAACTTCAAAATCAAAAAGTTCCTCATTTGAGGCTCTTCATTTCTTAAACCATGGAAATTAGGTAGGATGGAGGGTGAGATCTTCTTAATTGTGGTTGTAGTATCCTCATAAAAAATGGGAAATCCATAAGGATCTAATTCTCCCCTATCACTTCTACCACCTCTACATCCACCTCCTCCTCTATTTCCTCCTCTGCCTCTTCCACCTTCAGTTGTAAGTTCACCATTTACATTATGGATTGATCCTTCTCCTTCCCCTCCCATTGTAGATTCCTCAGAGCTAATATAAGATTCTATGATAAGATTGTCTAGATGTTCTTCTAGTTCCTCTACTAATGGTATATTATAATAAGTTTCTTCTTCTTCTTCACTAGGAACCTCTAGTTGATGTCCTAGAGGTTTCTATCGTGACGAAGAGATGAAAAATCCTCCTTTTGTTGGGGACATAGGTTCTTCAAATAAAGCTTTGGTAGAGGAATTTGGTTTATATTTTGGTTGGATTTCAGATTTATGCACCTCAGGACGTCTATGTCTACCTACAAATGATGGAATGAAAGTACGAGTGGATGGTGTCGCACTACAAGGTCTTGTGGGGCTAACTGGTGATGTTGGAATTGAACTTCTACCTCTACTTATAAATCTAACCCTAGAATCCCTTTCTCTATGCATACATTATTTTTACAATGCTTTAATTATGCATCTATAAAATTGAATTCACCTAAAATGATATGTAAATCAATAATGGAATCCTGTATACACCTCCCCAGCAATGACGCCAAAATATTGGGTAATTTAATTGTTATTAAATTACATCATTAATTGTCAACCAGGGTTCGTGTACTTGTGAGCTGTATGCACACTATATATGCTACGAATTCTATCTATGGATTGAATTATTCTAAGTATGAAATTTTCCCAAGTATGGAAAAATGTTTGAATGAGATTTAGAGAGTAAACATGAACAAGTTATTTCTATTCAAAGTTACATCAAAACTCTTTTTTTTTTTTCTGAATAAGGGTCATACCTTCTATATCATTAGTAATGAAAATGAATTACCTAAAATACAAGAGCTCATAAGGAACTCTGGGCTGCAGGCAATAGGCTGCATGCTGAAACCTCAAACCCTACCAACAAAACCTTAGAACCTTTCAAAAGACTAAAAATAATAAGACTAATCGATCATCCCACCAAGCACCCTCTTTACAATTAAAATCAGGCCCAAAGAGAATAGGAAACCAATCCTGAAAGGATATCAGGTCCACCTATTAAACATGCTCAATCCATTGATTCACGCCAAGAATCAAAACAAGTACAGGAACTAATCCTCATATGACATCTTTAATATTAATCATTCAATCTCCTCTCCTGATCCAACGGTGGTGGAAGATATCATGGTACCTAGCAGCACGATGCTTAACCACCTGACCCACCTACATGCATGATCATCCCTGACCGTACGTCCACCTTGTTTAATCCAACAGTCAAGGCTCATATCGCACGGGTCAATTGCACCGAAAATTAGTGTGTGATGAGGGTGGTACTCGGTCCCTCCCCTTGGCGATGTGTAAGTTGATGAATGGAATTGCTCCCAAATCTTCAAAACCACTTCCTACTTAGAACGCTTATGATATACCATATACCGCCCCAAGAGTGGTAAAGTGTCTATTGAAAGCGAACTCGAGGTATTATGACCACCGAAAAAGCTTGGATTCTAGCCCCTCACATTAATCCTATGCCATGCCTGCAGCCAACACTCCGCTAACCCAAGTCTTCCAAGTAGTTTCCCTCTGGAGCATTTGTCCTTGTAACTATCTAGGATGCAAAGACCTACACTGGTTAGTCGTCCGCAAAGATAAACCTAAGAAAAAGGCCATGAAACAGAATGAAGCCTATTCATCTGGACTCTGCCTCCATGGCTCTGATTTGAAACATCATCGATCTTCATCAGCTTGGTCGTGACAATACACCCTTAATCTATCCTGAGGCATCTCTTTCCACTCCATTATGACCTTGCACTTAGTGTAGATCACATCTTGATTGGCCAAAATATCTGCCAATTTATTGGTCGATCTTCATACATGATTAAAACTAACTGTGCATAGAATCTGGAGGTGAAGATGAATCCATTGAAAGACCTACATTAGCCTCCAATTTCTAGAGACATTTTACGGCGTTGTGCCACAACTGATTTCCTTGACCGAGTTAATATTTATCTCAGAATCAACTTCAACAATCACATTTGGTGGTTATCCTGCTTCATGAGCTCAAGACACAGTTCCATAGCCATTAGCTCCACTATATTGTTAGTGGCTCTACCTAAATGGAAATGAAATATGAAAAGAATGCTACATTTTCATCCCTTAACACCCCTCCAAGGCTAGCAGTTCCCTTGTTTCCTTTTGAAGCCCCGTCAATATTTAATTTTAGAAAAGCCTCAGGGGGAGGGTGCCAAAAATCCTATTTAGTGTCCATATTCATTACCTTCCTATCCAGGTCCTAAGGGATGAACCCCTACATACCCAGCTGACAAAGAATCCTCAATTCTACATCAGAAGGAGGGTTCTTAGGGTGGTTCTGCACTATGGAACCAACCATTTCCTTAATCTAGATTAAGATCTGCTCAAAAGGCCATGGGAGGGAATTTTTTCATTCTTGAATGTTCTTTTGTTCCTTTCTTTCTAGATATTCCATATAATGAAGCCTGGCACAAAAGCCCAAGCTATGCCTAGAAATTGATAATCTAAAAAGTTACTTCTCCACTTAATTAGGGTGTTGATGATACACACTTGGTCCTTGTCAGCCTACTGGAATATAGAAGCAAAAGTATCCCACAACCAGGAGGTGAAACTGTAACTATTAAGAATATGCTCCATTGTTTCCTCTTGGACTTCATAGAGCTGGCATCTGGAAGGCCCCAAAACACCCCTCTTCCTGATGTTATCCCAAGTCAGAATTTTCTTATGAAAAACCAACCACATGAAAAGTTTGATCTTCATCTAACCTTGATGTATCGTAGTTTCAACAAAATTCTATGTGAAACATGGGAGTCCAGCTCAAGGAGTAAATGTTTTCCCTCCTTAAGATTGAAGGAACCCTCATTATTGTTGCCCCATTGAAGTTGGCCATGCCCACTTGTCACTAATATCTTCCTTTGTTCCACCAAATTCCTAAGCTGATTTTCTTTTTCATTAAAAGGGATACCATCCTTGTAATCCATGTTCCTTTAGGTTTTCCATTTCCCTGTACAGTTGTTTTGATCCCAAAAATATTTTAACATAATTAGCCCTCTAAAATCCACCTCATTCTTGACATCCAAAAAGTCCTTTGTTAACAGTATAGGTCCTTGTTGCCATTTATCCTCCCAAAATAAGACTAGATTTCCTTCTTTGATTTCCCAGAAGCTATTTCTTTGAACTAATCCTCTATTCTCCCAGGCTTTGTTCCAAATGTGTGAGCCTTTTATACTTCTAGACATTCTTATGTGATCACTATTTTTCCAGGTGCTGGCATATTTTTCTTTCCAGATACTGGCCAACTATGCCTTTGGATCTTTGACCCAACACCACCATAATTTTGACCCTGAGACCTTTCTAAGAATCTCCAGATCATCCAATCCAAGTCCCCCATGGTTTTATGTTTATAGGCTTTCTCCTAGGTGACCAAAGCCCATTTCCTTCTTTCCTCCCCTTTACTCCAAAGAAAATCTCTTTGAATGGATCTGATTTGTTGCAAGACTAATTTTGGTGTTGGGATTGCTGAGAGCATGAAAACCGGGATTGCTTGAAGAACAACCTTTGTGAGAACCAACCTTCTAGCCAAGTTTAAAGAACTTACAGTCTATCTCTTGATTTTGTCCTGCATCGTATTAATCACTCGCTCCCAGATGCTCTTATGTAGAGGTTTAGTAGTTAGAGGAACTCCCAGATATTTTGAAGGGAGGGTATCCCTTTGAAAACCTACAACTCTAGAGATATTCCTCTGAATGGCAATATTAGTATTAAGGAAAAAAATATTAGATTTGGAAAGATTAACTTCCATACTTAAAGCCATGGAAAATTCACACAGGATTTTCTTATACGCAAGAGCTTCTTTGACCATGGGGATTCCTTGCAACATGGTATCATCCACAAATTGTTGATGAGTTAAGGCATGTCCATTATCAGAAAGTTGGAGACCTTTAATCTTACCCACTTCTTTTGCATGCTTTATAGACCTACCCAATCCTTCCATCATGAAGATGAAGAGAAAGGGAGAGAGTGGGTCTCCTTGCCTAACGCCTCTTGAAGGAATAAAAGTTTGCGAGGGAGAGCCATTGACCAGAAATGAAAAGCTAGAAGAAGTAATGAAAGCCATGATCCATCTAACCCAGTTTTGATCAAACCCAAAAGCAATAAGAACTTTTTTGATATAGGTCCAATTTAGCTTATCATAAGCTTTTTCTATGTCCAGTTGCATGAGAATTCTAGCCTTCCTATTGCTGGTTAGAGAGCGCACCACTTCATGTGCTTGAATGATATTATTGAGAATTTTTCTACCTTCTACATATCCAAATTGTTCCACATAAACTAGAGTAGGAAGAAGAGGCTTGAGACTATTGGCCACAACCTTGGAAATTATCTTGTAAGCCACATTGCACAAAGCTATGGGTCTAAACTTGTTAGGAGTTTGATCCAAGTCTTGTTTTAGGATTAGGGAGATGAAGGAGGTATTGAGTGCATTCAAAATAATTCTATTCCTTCTAGAATCTTCTACTACATTCAGAATATCCTATTTGACTATACTCCAGCATGCTTTGAAGAAATCCACATTGAAGCCATCAGGGCCTGGCGCCTAACCATTTTTCATTTCTTTAAGGACCTCACTAACCTCCTCTTCAGTCACTAGCCTATTAACATTTAAATTGTCCTCTCTAGACACTAGCCTAGGTATATGTCTTATCAGGTTCCTGATATAATGTTCTCTATTTGGAATGGTTTCCTTTGCAATATTTCAAAAGTGCTGAACTAGCACAACTTTTATTTCTTCATGAGAGCTGAGAAGATTACCACCCTCATCCTTTCTTGAAGAAATCTTGTTGTGGGCTCTATTCACAATTGTGGATCTATGGAAAAATCTTGTATTTCACTCAGCTTCTTTTAGCCATTGAACTCTATACTTTTGTCTCAAAAATATTTCCTCTTGTTTACATAAATTCTCCCAGTCTTGATGATATTTGAAACCTAATCAATTTTGTTTTTATGAAATCCATCCTCAATAAGGGCTTGGTTGAGTTCCTTAATTTTACGTTCGACAGATATTTTAGCTTCAAAAATATTGCGATATTCGTTCCTGTTCCAATATTTGAGCCTGAGCTTGATGTGTTTTAGTCTTTTTTGAAGAAGGAACATTCTTGAGTCCTGAATATTCAAATCTTCTGACCACTAGGTGGCAATGCTGCTAATGAAATCCAGGTGGGAGAGCCAAATATTCTCAAATCTAAAAGGTCTATTCTTGGGGGTACCAATTCCTTGAACCGCCAGTTGAACCAGCGAGTGATCTGAGCCTCTGAAGGGGAGAACTCTTGCTATCATTTCCTTATCAATGAGCATAAGGTACTCTGAGATTATGAATCTGTCTAATTTTGAGGCCACCTGAGACTCTCCTCCTCTTTTGTTGTTCCAAGTAAAGAGACCATTAGTTGTTGCAATGTCCACTAACTTCATATTATCTATGAAAGTTTGAAATTCTAAAGAGTCTTTACTTGGAGTTTTCGTTCCCCCTTTTTTCTCCAAAAGTGATTTGATCATGTTGAAATCACCCCCCAAGATCTATGGTAATCCTACATGTCTGTCTCTGAGATCCTCTAGAGAATTTAGAAACTTGAATTTATCATCCATTCTTTGAGGTCCATACACATTCATTACTAGATAGGTTTTGTTATCTCCCACAGGCTAAATGATCACTAATAAATAATCCCTTGATGCCTCAGCATCTATTATGCCAATCTTTTGGGGGTTCCAAAGAGTGAGTATACCTCCTGCTGTATTCTTTGCTTTAACCTCTAGAAACTCAAATCAATTGAGCCATTTACTATGTATTTCTTTTATTTTTTGCATGGAACATTTGGTTTCTTGGATGAAGATCACATATGGAGCTACTTGTTTCATTATGTTACTCAATAATCTTTGTTTTCTTTTACTACCTAGACCCCTGATATTCCAAGAAGTAAACTTCATAATTAAAGATTTGTAAAGGAGTAACTGGTTAGGTCTTTCATCTTACCTGAATCTATCATTAGCTTTCCACATTCCATCAATACCTCGTTTTGCTTTTTTTACCCCTACTGGCCACAGCCTGCTTGTAGGAGGGAGTGGAGCTCCCTCGTTTGTGACCTTCCATGGAGAACAACCTCTGCAAAAGCCTATAACCCTAGCTATTCGCCTTTGCCTCTGTAACTGTTCTCCTTAAGAATTTCCCTCCCTAGATCCTTATCCCAAAAAAACTCAGTTACTTAACTAAATTGAAATATATTGCTTTTAGAATTGAAAATCTATTTTAATTGATAAATTCAAAACTTACTTCTACTTGCATAAGAGGAAAGGATAATACTAGGTTGCTGGAAATGTATTATAATGTTATTTTCATAATTTAAAAGACTACAACACTATTGTGCAGAAAGTAACTTTTACGCTAATAACATAAAAGGAAAATGCATAAGGGAAAACTTTATTCCTAATTGAAAAAAGAAAAGAAACAAACCACAATTATAGAAAGAAATGCTAATAAAGATATTGATAGGAAAAAAAAAAAGTCAAATGAAAACTTGTAACACTAAATGATTACTGATGTCTATAATGACCACTAAAAGACATTTATTTTTCCATCTATGAAACTAATTGTGTAATGAAACTTAACTATTGGAAAGAAAATGCATGTGAAATTAAATATTTTTTTTATTTTCCTTTAATGAGTTATATGAGATTGAAATACCAAATGATCAAAACATAACCGTAATGAAACTACTCAAAGGGAAAACAATGTAAGGAAAATCATCATCCTATGAGCAAACTTGGAATAAAATCAAAACTAAATAACCTTACAACTTGAAAAGGGGGCCCCTCCCATGAGCGTAAGTTTGTTATCAATCAAATGATTACTTTGTCACAAATTGAAAAGAAAGGACTGCATTAGCTTGAAATAGAGTATCATTAATTTTGGAAATGAACCACAATAAAACTAATAATCGAATTATCTTTTGGGTCTCAACTTATGGATTTTATAAAAGTCTTCATTAAACAACTTCAAGGGTTTTATGCCAATAGGAAATGAAACTATTCTTCCATCTAGGAAATATATTTAAACTAAAACTTTATCTCCTAATCATTTTCTACTGAAAGAGAAAATCACGAGTGGTTCTTCTCATACCATATCCTTGTTTCGTTTGCTTGAGCATTGCACCATCATACTCAAAGTTTTAAATTGAGTTTAACACTTAGTTCTACTTATCTTTGTAGCATGCCAAGTCATGTCAATAGGTGGTCATCTATGTAGTGAAATATTTTAATTTTTGGATACCCTTCATTCCTTTATTGATGCATGTTGACCCATCTAATCATTGATATGGTTGTGGATTTGAACATTAGTTGCGGAATGTTCATAACTTTGTTATTGTAGGAATGTTTTTGTTATAATTCATAAAGAAACATATATTCTAAACATGGATGATAAATACCTTTTTATAAGTTGAATTGACCTTGAATATGCTAAGACTGCCACAAAAATGGTTACAAAAAGTTGAAGCAGATGGAAAAATGTAGTAAAAAGGGAAACAATTTTAGACTTCAAAAAACACCAACTTATAAATATTACATACTTGACCTTGCTGAAAAAAGTAAATAGGTTTGGTCTTCATAAAATGTATTTGTCAAAAAGCATTTTTATTATTTATATAGAAGAGCTTTCAGCGTAAGATCTTCTATACAAATAATGGATCACAGAAGCCTCAATTCAACAATTTTTATTATTGTTACACTGACTTATTAAATCATGGGTTTCATTCTTGGGTCATGATTTTAGTATACAAAGTCCCCTTTATGGACTCATGGGATCAATAAAGAGTCGTTAGAGTAATTTTATATTTTATGAGACCCTCCTTAGGCTTTCGAAATATGTAAACATAATTATTTTTTAGTAAGAAATGAATTATGTAACCTCCACACCATGTCAGCCTCAAGGAAATAAATTTGACCTCATTGGAATGCTATATTTATAAGGCAATTTGAATTCATTTCAACATCTTACTCTCTCAAGCATAGTTGGATATCTAATGCTGGAAGCCGGAAACTGGGAAGAAGTGCGAAGTTGAAGGAAGGGGATAAAAGGAGTGCGAGTTTTGTTGAGGAAGGAAAGAAGAAAATCAAAATTTTTGTGACTCTCTCTCTTTCATGCGGGTTGGTTTAGGAGATCGAAGTCTCCTAGACAAGGTCAAAGATGTTACTGATGCTAGAAGTTGATAAGTTGAAGTTGCTAGGGTCGAAGTGTTGCTGCTTCTAGGTTAAAGGTTGGACTGAAGAAGGAGAGGTTGGCTTGGTGTGGAGGAGTTACTTTTATAGGTTAAAGAGTCTCAAGGAAAACTATTGAAGGAAGAAATTTTGAGTGGGTTTTCCCCTAGATACGGGTTTTCCCCTAGTAGAGTGCCTACATATTGTGTCTTGTGCTTTTGTGATCTTCATGCACACATAATCTAGTAATTTTTTGATGAGAGATAATATAGCAAATAAGTAAAATAAGCCAACATAATTGATAGGTGATTATCAAGAAAGAGAAATCTAACCCTAATCCTACTAGCATTGATTCCTTCACATGGTATCAGAGAAAAGGTCGAAAAAAGATTGAAGATCACCTCATTGGCTTGAAGGAAATTATTACTCACTATATGATAAGAATGTGATTTATTTTTACAAGAATATGGATCAATAATATTGTCTTCTAGTTATTCAACAAGATCAAAAGTCAAGGGTTTTTAGTTTCACTTTCGAGATCACTAAATGATGATAATGCATGGATCATCAAGGAATATGATATGGGAAAGTAAGAAACTACAAACTCTATCAAAGGAACCATCTTCCCATGCAGTGGAATCACGATACAGGAAAATCTATGTTGTTAGAGGCCTAGGATCAACATATTTGAAGATGGCGAATGGAGAAAAACTACATGCCAACAATATACTATATGTTCCTAGTTTGAAAAAGAATTTTCTTTCAATTTCTTACTTAGAAGACAAATGGGATAGAGTTCCTTTTGTTGATTTAAAGGATTTTGTTTGGGGAAATGATTCAATTATTGGTAAACCTATAGATATTGGAGTTCATGGAGGAAATCTGTATAGAGTGATTACACCACCTCCTCAAGCCCTAGTTCGTATGTAAATATCTCATATTGATCTATGACATAGAATATATCGTCATCTTCACTATAAGGTAATTCAAACTCTTAAACATCTAGTTCATGGCATCCTTGATATCAAAGAAGATCGTGAAGGAGTTTGGAAGGGATTATCTTTGGGATAACACACAAGAAAACCATTTTCAAATAGTGAAGCAAGATCTAAATAAATATTATATCTCATACATTATGATGCATTTGGGCTGATGTATGACAAATCACTTGGAGCTCATATTTACTATGTAACAGTCATTTAGGATCTTTCTAGAAAGACATGGGTCTACCTTCTTAAGAAGGAGAAGGAAGTATTTGATAAATTTAAATATTTTAGATGGAAAGTAGAAACCCCAACCAAAATAAATATAAAACTTTGGTATTCGAGAATGGCAGGGAATACACTTCTAAAGAATTGATTGCATATAGTGAAGAGGCAAGAACTGAGAGGGAGCTTAGTGTTCCCTACTATCCCGAGCAAAAGTGAGTGGTTGAAAGAAAGAATATGAGAATTGAAGAAGGTCTATGAACAATGATTGTTATCACCAAAAAATTGATCATCTAGCCTAATTTACTAGATGGATTGAAGTAGACCATGTAAAGCCATTTCTACCATAGTAAAATTGCTTTCATTGCGAGAAATTACCTAATAAACCACCTTTATTAAGTAATTTAGAGTTAAACCCATGAATAATAATTAAATAAATCATTATTCATTTGATTTTCTTCTAGGAATAATTGATTTAACCACTGTTTTATTATTACTCCTTGTCAAATTTGACCCAATCAAGAAAAATAAACAGATAAATCATTATTTATCTTATTTTTCTCTAACAATGAATAATTAATCATTAATTAATTACTATTCTTTGTTAAGTTTGACTAAATCCCTTAGGAATAATTAAATAAATCATTATTTGTTTATTATTCCTTAAATAATTCTTTGAGATAATAAATAAATCATTTATTTATTTATTGCTTCTAAATAAAAGTTTAAATACCTTTTCACTCCTAAACAAATATAAAAGTGGTAACTCCAAGAATGGGATCAATAATACTTTATTATTGCTCATTATTCGTGGATAACTCAATATTTTGTTATAAATAGGAGGGTTTTCCATTCATTATTCACTTTTTATTATTTTCATTATTGCACTCACTCTTGTAACTCTAATTATTTTCAGTGTCACACACTATATTTTTGTTGGGTTTATGCATTATAGAGGAGAAAGATTGTACGAAAGATGAAAGCGTTTGAGGATCACCAAGAACCCATCCCATAGAGGGGGATTGCTAACATATATTTGTTCCCTTCGCAGGTGTTATAATAAAATCATTCTTTACAAATATGCTTTCCATTGGATGTTTTCGGGTTATTACTCTTCATTTTACTGTTTAACTATGATTTCAGCATAGATCAGGATTTTGGCAGGTTTTGTTTCTATCAATAGCTACATATCTACAATGTTTAGTAGTCATATCTATTATTGAGTTCATTTGTCATCCACGATCTTAAGTGGGTTCATTTCATACATCATTGAGAAGAAAGCACTACAACAACTTGGCGACTCTACTCAGTTTTATACTTTAGATCTAGAAACCTGGGTGACCTTTGGTTTCTAGATTAGAGTTTCCTCTTTTTTTCTCTTCTATTAATGTTTCCTAGTGTTTTAACACTAGGTTTGATAAATTTATGACTTTCGTAATCTTTCTGGTCCTTTCTGCGGGTCATGTGAACAAGTCGCAACAAAGGCAAACATTTTCTTTGAAATTTGCAAAATGGAAGTCTTAGAGCAAAAGTCACAGTTTTCAGCCCAAAAGGTGCGATTTGGGCTCCAGAATGCAACTTTTTGTCCAAAAAGTGTGATTTCATCAAAAAACATGACACAACCTGCAATTTCTAGGTTTTATGGTTGTTCTCAAATATGTTTATGGGTTTTGTTGAGAGCTGTCTACTAGATGTCTAGCCTCTATCTCATCCTACTTAGGCCTTTATCCATTATTTTTAACTCATCGAAGTCAAATTTAATCTCCCTTAGGCTCTCTCGTACACTTTAGCCTTTCTAGCAGGAGTTTAGCTGAGGGAGAAGTCTACGTTTCTGCAGCACTTTCAGCCACATTTTGCAGATCTATAACTTTTGTTTTAGATCTAATAATATAGCTTGCTACCATCCATAGTTTCACATTCAAACTTGTTTGCTTCTTCCCTTAAGGCCCCATCAGTTTCCATAGGTGTTTCGCCCATCTCCCTGTCTTTTTGCACAATCTTCAACTTTGATTTTTTGTTGTTGTTGCACGAATTTCCATCAGCTTATAGTCATTTGATCCTAGTCACAACGAAATTTAGATCTCTTGACCATTGCAGTGTATTCTCCATCGGTTTAGTCACCTAGTAGTACAATGTTTGCAAACCTAGTTTGGTTGGGCTTTAGTTAATTGTTTTGTTTTTTGTTTTATGTTATTTATTTCAGCTTATTTACAAGAAGATTTTTCTTTTTTTACAAACAAGATTAGGGCTTAATCAATTAATACAATTGTACACACAAGCACACCTTAAGCAAAGGAAACTTGGTTTACACCACCAAGGCAAGACTTAATATAATAAATTTATCTCATCGCATCATAGAAAAAAGATATATTATTTGTATCCCTTCACCATTTCTGTGTTACATGTGTCCTTTCATCATTGCGCCACCAAGGTGTGAGTCATGGAGACTATTAGGAACTCACCCCTAGTTTCTTCTTAGGCGTATTGCTACTCCTAGTCGAGTGCGAGTTGATAGTCTTCTAAGTCCCCATTCTGACTCTTTTCCTAGTCCTTTTGATTCCTCATATGATTTCGAATCTTCTTCACTACATATCACCACCATGTCCAGACCCATAGCAGTTGCAGGACCCCAATCTGGTGGTGCCTCGAGTGCTATACCAGTGGTCACATCAGGTGGAATAGTCTCAGGAACCATTCTAGCAGCCCCCATGCTCCCCTTTATGGTTGGATTAAGTCTATTGAATCTTAACGAGCTCATAAACGACCCCATACAACATGATGTTGGTTGGACCTCTATGCCTACTAAGCTTCCCTAAAACATCCCAAAGTTTGAGGGTATTGCTGGAGAGGATATTACCAACCATGTCTGCTCCTTTCACATGTGTTGTTCATCCAACTCCATAACTGATGACTCCATTCGTCTTTGGATCTTCCAATGCACACTCATTGGACACACTGCAAAATGGTATATAGACTAGCCTGCCACCTCTCATTCCATTTTCGTGACACTTGCTAAAGTGTTCTTGTCCTATTTCTAGTTACCTCTCTGGTACATCAATGGTATTGAGCTTTTGAACACATTCCATCAATCCTCTACTACTCACCTTTATGATGATGTTCAAGAGTGGCATCGAAGGAGGAGCACATGTCATGCCCCACCTTTCGAAGACCATGTTTATATAGATTGGTTTCTCAAGAGCCTTTTATCCCTCATCAGGAAAGATGCTGCATCCCATTTTCCTCAGACCGACGAACAAGCTCTCTAGAACACTTTGAGTTATCATCTGATCTATGCTCAATCAAGTTATGTCTATACCGTTATTCCAGACCTCCCTTGTCTAGGTAGTGCTAATGCACCAATGGCATATCATGTCATCGACGGTATCGTTAGATCCATTTCACACTCTTCTCCATATTCTCAGCAAAGTTTCTCCAACATTCATGCCCCTCCTACTAGCAACATGGTTCCAGGGCCCCAACCCATCTACCAAACTGTTGCTCCTTCTTATGCATAGCCTGGCACTCCATCCCCTCAAGCATTAGCGCTCTAGTCTTCCATGCATCCTCAGTCCTAGTAGATACCACCCCCTCAGGGTTAAGTCTTTCACAAGACAGAGATACCAATCCCCAAAATTTGAAGAAGAATAATAAGGGGAAGGGTAACAAGGGTAACCAGGTCAACCGCGGTAACTAGCCAAGCCAACCCCAGGGGAACCATCCTAACACCAAAAACTAACAACAAGGCATCCAACCCAAGAAAACAAGGCTATACAAATGAATAAGCCTTATGCATGTTGTGGTGTACATGGCCACTATACACATGAGTGTCCCCTTTTACCCTATATGTGCTAACTATGGGAAGCTCAAGAAGCTTCTCGAGGTCAATGATCACCTTAGAATCCTGTGCCACCTCAACCGGCCTTGCTCACAAATCCTTTCCCTCACCAAGGATTTGTTGTTGCTTAACCCTAGTCAGGTCAAATAGCCCACCTCCCACAACCTTCTGGTCTTGGTGACTACTAGATCTTGATGATGAACTTCGATGAGGTTAAACATGTCAATACAAATCTCTAAACTCGGTCACTCCAATATCACGAGCCCTCCACTTCGTCAGCTACTGAACCAAAAACCAAAGTGTTTGTTGAGCCTCTTATGACATAGAATCATCCTTTATAGGTCCCTCAATGCAAATTTGAGACCATTCCCAATATCCCAAAGGGACCATTACACCATCATGCAACTTCCAACAGAGATTCCGATACATACAGTGTAGTAGATGAATTGGCACAATCACCTACTACCGTGTCAAGACTGGAGGTCCTCAAGTTGTGCCTTCCCAAAAGAAGTCTCTACTAACTACCTTCGGTACACTGGACCCTTTTGACGATCACTTGATTGTCTTCCCGTTGATACATCAAAGCACCCAACATTGCCTTCATCTGTTGCCTTGCAGATACCATTTAGAGCTTGTAATGCCATCATGTCCAGATGCATTATTGACGAAGGTGCATCCACCTATGTGATGTCTGCTACTGTTTAGAAAGAACTCAAGTAACCCGAGTTGTCCCCCTACACCATCACCTTCCTTAGTTTGGACGAACACTCCTCCTAGCCCCTTGGTATGTACCGCAGCTGTAAAGTGACTCTTGCAGGTAAGATTGTCCATGTCAATATCAGAGTCATCGATGCCCCTCTGGATTACAATATCCTCTTAGGTTGTACTTACACATATGCCATGTCAGCTGTGTGTCTGTGGTGTTCTACAAGATGTGCTTCCCCCATGAAGAGAAGGTCATTATGATTGATTAGTTGACTTACTACGAGCCAACATCTGTGACCTCCTCTGAGTCCATTATCTCGTCTGTATTCAATAAAAAATTGTCCACTCCTTGTACCAATGTCTCACCTGGAGTCTATAAATATTCCTCATTGTTAGGTGCCTTCTACGGTACTCCCCCTCCCATTTCTAAACCTATTTCCATGAATATTTTCATGTTACAAATATCACAAGTTGTTCGAAGCAGTCTATTACACTTGATCACCTACCAGCTTCCCAACATCCTGTTGTTGCTCTTCCAACTGAACCATTTGGACCCACTCTCAAAATACCTTCTCTGTTTGTGGGTGCCTCCCCCATGTTCTCTCCAAGAACTATTCCTCCAGGCCTCAACCATTCAAGACCATTCCACTAGTGCATTATCATGAAAGCTAGATACTTTTCTTATTCTCCCCTCAGAGATTTTTTTCTATACCTATCATGGCTTTGCTGGTCCTTCCTAACATGACTCTTGGAATCCTAGAATGGTACATCAAGCCCCTTACAAACATTCAACCTAGATAGCCACGACCATATCACACTTTGGTCCCAGTTCAATCGGTCTCCATGACCCTTGCCGCTGCTTCAGTACCATCACCACCTCAATTGGAACCAACTCCTATTGTGAAAGCATCTAGTGAAGGGGGCAAAGCCAAAAACAAATATTCAAAGGAAAAGGCTCCCTAAGCTCCTCCAGCCCCTAAGGCCCCAAAGCCTTGCACTTTGTGTGAAGTTGTTGGGCAAGCCACCAACAATTGTCCTAAGCTACCTCAACTCAAACCTTTGGTTCAGGAAGTGTTCCTTGAGTCAAACATTTGGGAAGTCCATTTTGGCATACCGATGGCACCTAATAAACTAAAAACACTTTGTACAAAACATCCTTGTGCCCTTTGAGATATTCATGGTCACTATTCCCATTGTTTCTATCATCTCGATGAGTTTCACGATTTCCTTGGGGTGATTTTTGAATAAGAGGCCACTCATAGTAGATCCGCTACTCCTCTAGCTATGGATTATGGTAGAACTAGTCAACCAGAACAAGGAAACTTTGGCCCCTATATTTTGATCCCCTCCCTTGATGTCGAGATGACAAACAACACAGGCCCCATTCTTTAACTGTCCTCATCCTTGACCTCCTCATCGACAAACCTTCCTAAGGTTGTTGCATGCATTTCTATCGAACCTTTTATGATAGAATCTAAGTTCTCAACATCAGTAGAACCTCCATATACTAGCCCATAGTCTACCATCCAAGACAATGGATATGTCAACCTTATTCCTCAGGTTGATGCACGACGTAATGCACCATGTAGTCAAACTTCCTCTTGTCCACCCATCTCCCAGCCTGATGATGACACCATGGAAGCTATGTCTACCCCTGATTATGCCTACACTTGAGTAAGGGTGCATTCCTTCATGAGGATTTCAAAGGCCATCTCCTTCCTAGTTCTCTTAATGCACTCTACCTCCAAAAATGTTTCTCACAACAGATCCCTTTGGTTTGTGTCTTTATTTCTGCCATACAGTTAGGTACATTGCATCATCTCATCTGTTTTCTTTTGCACATTTTAGATGGATCCATCATCCACACCATATATTGACCATGTCGATGGTGCGAGTCACTTCTTCTGGAATCTAGCCTCCGCACTCTAGGCCATTTTTACCCCCTTGCATTTGTTAGTCATTTCAAATGGTGTGTGCATTGAATCTGCCACCAATAATGAGGCTGAATATGATGCTTTGATAAGTTTGTTAGTTGATGCTCTCGCTCATCACATCCTTCATCTTCATGTTCATTTAGGTTCCTTGCTACTTGTCATGCAATTGAATGGTGTGTATCATGTGCATAACCAAGTCCTATTTAGAAAATATCTATAGTGAAACTTTTAGTACATGAATTTGAAATGATTACATTCAATCATGTACCTAGATCCCAAAATCTGCATATAGATACCATTGCAAACAAAATTATAGATTGGTATTATCACATGTATAACATAGAAAATAACCACACAAACGACAAACCATCATTGTCATATAAAATGCATAATCATATTATGTATCATAAAAGTGTTTGGATTCATAGCTGTAAATACATCCAACATGCCCGTAGCATGTTACCAAAATCACAATCAAAGGGACTCTTATGTCCCTAGATCTAGTCATTGTCCGGTAGATCTCACATCAAAGGCAGTGCTCCACCTGCATGTAGATCATGTACTGCCTAACCTGCCATCACCACATGTTGTACAATACCTCGCCACTCTAAGGGAAGACCAATGCACTCATCTATGTACCAATCCTATAATTCGTGTTTTCCATGCTTTAAAACCTCATTCAAGAGTACATCAAACCTATGATGCAAATCAACAAGCAGCATAGTATCCTCTGGACCCTGTTATGATGATGATGTCCCCTGATCTGCCGCCCCACACACAGCAGCTCAACGTGCATATCCTACCGGCTTCACCGGTGTTATGTCTGCATATAACATATTTCACACTTAGTACCATATACATCTGAAAGAAATATAAAATGCACCATAAAACATAGAAACTTAACACTTACTGTCTAGTCCCCATCCTTGCCGAGGGATAAGCGGAAAGTCAAGATCGTTGTAATAGCTCGTTCCGCTATAAGGGTATTCATCAATGTAAACAAGCATTTTGTTCCAATGTGCAAAAAACTTGGGTCAGAAGACCAGTTCAACTCGCCCTCCTCCTCCTCTTCATAGTAGTTGCCCCCAATGGCGCATCCTGGGCTCTTGTGGGCCCCCATCTTGGATCTATACATGAGGACAAATAGTGGGTATCTTCTCAAAGAAGAAAGCACACTTTACTATAGAAAAAGTCTAGTCATGAGTCACTTGCCTCATACTAAGACTCGACTGTCGTTTCACTAACAATAGCATCATCTGGGCCCACCCGTAGTAGGGCCTAGCTAGAACACTCTCAACTAACATAATCTTCCCTCTAGTGATGTGGTTGAATGCCTAGGTGCCGAAGACCCATAGCACAATTGTGGCAACAACCTATTTCTCGAGCCTCTATAGATCAATAAGTGGGATAATCGTTCCCTTGACATGAACACCCCTTCAACAATGGAATTCCATGAACTCAGAGATGTTCCTCCCATGAGGTAACACAGGATGAATATCCCCTACCACTTCGAGGGAAGAAAGTCTAGTCACGAAGTAAATATCCTATAATATGAGCTTGATCATGTGCCCCTACATGAAAAACATCTCCTGGTCTGGATCCCAATACCTCACCATTCTCAATAGCAGGGGCTCACATACCCTCATAAGTGGATTCTCTACCAAATTGAGAATCCCATAATGAGCCCATGCCCCTTGAACCATCTGATCCCCTTGGATCTTGGATTGAAGAGTGTCAAAGTCTCATTCATGCCAGTTGATTTTTGGCTTTGTCATATCTACAGAATGCCACATGTCTTGTTAGTCCAGAATAGAAAACAACTAACCACACTGATCAACCTGCAGCCCGCACCTGGCCAGTAGACCAACCCTTCCTCAAACCACAAATCACGTTTTCCAGCCCAAAAAGTGCGAGCTCATAGGTTTCTATTTGTTTCCTATGATCTAGATCACACTTCTAGACCCACAAAGTGTGATGCAACCATGAGCAAGCGCAAGGGTCTCTCAAGGAGCTTCCAGGTGCCAAAAAATCATGAAATAAACCACTAAAATTAAAGAAATGAGTAAGGAAACCTGCATGAAAGTCACAAATCCTAATTTTGATGGTCGGTTTGTCCACTAAAATCTCCATAATATTTAGGGCCTTTTCCTTCTCTCCAAATTCACTACAAACCACATAGAAAATGAATCCAAATTGGAGAGAAAACATCCTTTCATTAAAAATTCCACAATTTTTAGTCACCCATCATGACTAGATTGTATCTCCATTTGACAATGTGTAAGAACCATTGGAAATCTCTCTCTAAGCTCTAAAATGGTTCCTCTTCAGTTTTAGATGATTTAATACTTCACTAGTAAATCATGTTTTCAAGAAGGTCACTTCGTGTCCCCTCAAAATCGACTTTCTTCATAAAAAGACACTTGTACTTTGAGGTCCACCTCCTCTAAATACTTTTTGTACCATATGGAAATTATCGTCATGAGTATCCATCATTTACTCATGTTTTCATGGTCCTCACAAGGCCTAGTCTGTGTGGCAGCGTTATCAAGTCACCCTTATTCAGAGCATCCGTGATGATTCACCCTTGCATCCATTGAGTCTATTCCATGTTCCATCATCTCATGTCACAATATTCCATCGATATTTCCTTGTTGTCCATCCTGTGTTTCCCATTTTTGCCTCCAATCATACTATCCCCATCGCCTTTGGAGTTGATTCAGTTGCTTCTATGTCAACCATACATTTTATACTCTCACAATTCTAGTCATCTATTTTTCCCTCACTCCCCTTTTCGCCATTATTCATGGTGTTAGTCCATCAGTCACACTACTATTTTCTCTCATTCTTTAATGAGGTTCCTCATTGCCTTATCTATCACGAGCCCTATTTTGTCGACATCAACACATTTATTCCAGAAGAACAACCTAGAGGGTAGTGTATCTGGGTTCCAGCTTTCGTTATTGTTTGCCACCTTGAATCGAGCAGAGGGGCACATTATTCCCCTTTGACTTGGCCGTTTCATGTTTTTGATACATAAACTTGATGGTCTAATGATGCAGCAGATTGCACGAGTGATTCCTGGGTATTTGTGAGATGTTTCAGACCTCACGAGTGGGTGGCACTTCAGGTAGCCCCCTACATGCCCAAATGCATACCTACTATGTTATAGCCTTAGATGTAGTTCTGCATAGTTGATGGGTTCAGTTCCCACCAGTCACGATTTTCATAGCATGCACATCTCCTCCAAATGATACATTCAATTTTGCATAACTCTTCCTTGTTCAATAGGGCTTATTTGGTTGTTCTACCCTCCCTTTGACCCATTTTTTGAGGGAAGGGACTTTTTATCTCATGTAATCAGATATTATTATATTTAGTCCTGGCTCAAGCTCTTACTAGGTGAATTATTTATATGGGACACATTGTATTATTTTATGGCTCTTTTATGCCAGCGTGTGATGTACCATTCATCATGTACTTTATTGCTCACTTTCATATTTCTAGGAAAACCATTATTTTTATACTAGGTTATCTCGATGGGTATGGATATGCCTCCCCTGCCTCATTGAGGTGTGTTACTACAAACATAAAAGGAGACATGAATTAGTCTCTCCCCCTCTATCACTTTCCTCTCTCATCTTAAGCTTCATTAGTCTCTCTCTCTCTCTCTCTCTCTGTCTCTCTCTCTCTCTCTCTCTCTCTCTTCCCCCTTGACTCCCCTGTGTTGTCTAAGTGATTTTGTCTTTACAACGTACTTTGGTCACACGATTTTCTTCTAACACTCATACATTTGGAGGAAATCTCTTATCACCAAAAAAATTGACAATCTAGCCTAGTTTACTAGATGGATCGAAGTACACCATGTAAAGCCAATTTTACCATAGTAAAATTGCTTTCACTGTGAGAAATTACCTAATAAACAACCTTAGTTAAACCTATGAAGAATAATTAAATAAATCATTATATGTTTGATTTTATTATTGGAATAATTAATTTAACCATTGCTTTATTATAATTCCTTGTCATATTTGACCTAGACATGAAAAATAAACAAATAAATCATTATTTTTTTTACTCTAAGAATAACTAATTAATAATTAATTATTACTATTCTTTGTTAATTTCGACTAAATCCCTTAGGAATAATTAAATAAATCATTACTTGTTTATTATTCCTTAACTAATTCCTTGAGATAATAAAGAAATCATTTATTTATTTATTATTTCTAAATAAAAGTTTAAATACTTTTTCCCTCCTAAAGAAATATAATAAAATATTCCAAGTGGTAATTCGAAGAATGGGATCAATAATATTTTATTATTGCTCATTATTCGAGGATAACTCAATATTTTGTTATAAATAGGAGGGTTTTCCATTCATTATTAATTTTTGACTACTTTCATATTGCACTCATTGTTGTAACTCTCATTATTTTCATTGTCGCACACCAGATTTTTATTTGGTTTATGCATTATAGAGGAGAAAGACTCTACAGAAGATGAAAGCATTTGAGGATTGCCAAGAACCCATGACATAGAGGGGTACTAGTAACATATATTTTTTGCCTTCACAATTGTTATAATAAAAGCATTCTTTACAAATCTGGTTTCGATTGGATGTTTTGGGGTTATTACTCTTTATTTTAATGTTTAACTATGATTGCATCATATATCATGAATTTGGCAGGTTTTGTTTCTATCAATAGCTGCAGTTGTACAATGTTTAGCAGTTATTTCTATTGTTGAGATCATTTGTCATCCATGATCTTAAGTGTGTTCTTTTCATATATCATTGAGAGGAAAACACTACAACAATGTTACTTGATCAATACTTTCCAAAGTTTCTATGTCGAGAAGTAGCAATGATAGCCGTATATAAATTCAAAATAGAAGTCCCCATACAGTTCTAGATTTCAGGAAGACTTCATAGGAAATAAGGTAAGTATGGAACATCTTTGAATATTGGGATTCTTGCATATATCCATGTTCCAAAGGATAAACGAAAGAATCTAGATTTTACAACCATCAAAGGGATCTTTGCTGGTTATAGTCTCTCCTCAAAGGCATATAGAATATACATAACAAAAAGGAGACACATTGAAGTAAGCAAGGACATTATATTTTATCAAAATCAAGAATACAAGAGATTGAAGGATATTCCTATTAATTTTGATGATGAACTACCCATATTTGAAGAAGAAGAAGTACAACCCAACAACCCTTCTACAGTTTAGGATGAAGAAGAAGGACCAAGTGAGCTTATTGAACATATGATCATACCAAGCATAAGGTAGAGGCCAAATTGCTTAAAAAACACTCTTGAAGATGATGAAGGGCATGGAGTTGTGAAAGGAACCTCTAGGAAAAGAAAAAGGCGAAAGATATATTATGGATATGGTGCATATATGAAAAGAATAAGTGAAGACAAACCACCTACATTTAAACGAGTTGCTCATCCAGAAGCATGGAAGAAATTTATGTAGGGATATCATCAATCCATGATGAAGAATAGGGTTTGGGAAATCATTCCTAGACCTTGTGATAAATCAATTGTACCCTCAAAATGGATCTACAAGATCAGGCACATTATTGGTGGATTTATTGCAAGGGGTTTCTCTAAGAATGAAGACATAGATTATAATAATCCTTTGCACCCACTCCAAAGCATACTACCGTTAGCTATTTGGTTTTGTTCATTTCTATAATAGGATGGAACATCCATCAAATGGACATGAACACAACATTTATGAATGGGACAATTAATGAAGAAGTATAATTGAGAAACACGAAGGATTTGAGGTAAATGGCAGGGATATTAATGTTTGTAGCCTCAAGAAGGTGGTGTATGGTTTGAAGCAAGCTCCTATGCCATGATATGTAAGAATATATGCATACCCTCTAATAATTCAGTTCATGAAGAGTTCCACTGATCCAAATCTCTACATCAAAGTTGTGAATAATAATCTAGGAATTATTCTATTGTATGTGGATGATCTATTCATCACAGGTGTGGAGAAAAGAATACAATAATGTAAGAATATGTTTGGAATTTGAGATGAAGTATATAGGACTAATGCACTATTACCTAGATCTGGAAGTATGGAAAAATCTTGGGAAGGTATATTTGGGGCAAGGAAAGTACATGATCAAGTTGTTGTAGAAATTTTGGATTATGGATTCCAAGACCATGACTGGTATTATGATCACGAATCTCAAGAAATTGAGAATCTCTGATCCAGGTGGATATTGGTGGCCACCCGCCAAGTCCATTTGGACCCGCAACCATTATTTCTTTCGGATTTTAGTTTCTTTAATTGTAGAACAATTTACTATTTTTAGCAATTTTTCGGGTCTTGAACTTCGGAGCCATTTTGAGGCCCTAAATGATGGTTTTTGCAAAAAATGGGAGAAACATGGGTTCATGGCCCGATATTTCTCTTCCTAAAGTTCTATTTCTCAGATAGATATTTATAACGAGATATTGTGTGTGTCAAATGAAGATCGTCTACCAAAGTTATGACCCTGGAAGGTTGATGTACCAATTTACCCAAACAGGGACCAAAGTTTGGCGTTTCATCTTCTAGTGTTAGGTTTTTGGATGTTTAGGGTTTTTCATTGTTTCTAAACAATAAATATGCCTTCAAGCCTCATTATAACAAAGTTCAGAGGCATGTAGCCACCACATCTCTTCTCATAGATAATCTACCATCGCCCTAGCTAGTTTGTTGCCATTTCTATTTGTAAGCATATTTCAGTATTTTACAGTAATGAAATGAAGCATTATTTCTGTTGCATCTCTATATGTATGGTTATATCTATAATTTGTTGCATTCATGTTTAAATCTAGATTAGTGATATAAGATCAGCCTCCTCATTCTCTGTCTTTCTTTACATATCTCCAACGAGGTCAGGATATAAGGAGTTAGGACTTGAACTAGTCGAACCTTGGCAAGACCAGGCTCGCAAATCCTGACAGCCTCCCATCGTAGATGAAAATAAAGATGAGGGGGCAGGAGATCATATCAAAATCTTGCTGAAAGATGCCGTCAACTGACAAAGGAACATGATGATGGAAAACTTTCCTACATCCTTCAGTGATTACCCATGGACGCCAAATCTACTTCCAACAACTACTTTGGAAGCACCACACTCTTTAAGGAGCAAGTTAACTTTGACATTCCCATATTTGAGAGTCAGATAGATGTAGACACCATAGATAAATGGTTAAATCTACTAGAATGGTATTTTTTTGTTCATGATTTTTCCAACCCAGAAAAAATTACTTTCACTCTTCTCAAAGTAGCTCCCCATGTCAAGGACTGGTGAGAAACCTACTATGAGCAGAAGGATGAAATTACAACATCACTAATTTCTGTCACACCCACTTGGAATTCATTCTAGACTACCATCAAGGAGTAATACTACCTTGTCAAAAGCTATGAGGACCAATACATAAAGTTCACCACACTATGGTAGGGAAGGGACTAAGACGTGTCGGAGTTTACCAATATTTCCATACCCTTTGCACAAAGTTTGGTATCAAGGATTCAGAGAAGCATTTGGTACTCAAATACCGTGTCTGCCTGAATAGGTAAATACAAGAAGAAATAGAATTCCTAAACATCTCCTTGCTCGACATGACATACCGATATGCCATCAAGATTCAGAAAAATTTTAACCATAAGAAGCGAGACTTTGGATCCACGAATCCAAAGCAAGGGAAAGGTGGCCCCAAGCTATACAAAAAAGGACAAATCCAAGGCGAGGTTACCCAAGAAAACCCACCAAACCTACAAGTAAAGAATAGTTCCGCGAAGCTGAAAATGGACATGGGAAAGTAGTGTGAGTTCCATAAGAGCTCCACTCACAACACAAGTCAGTGTCAATCCAAGTAGTCACTAGTGGTCAAGCTAAAGGTTTCAAAATAAGATGCATGTTCCAACTTTGAGTCAAAAACCGATAAGGGGAATGACAAAGGGAAGCAGATTATCGATATAGAGCTCAATGCCACCATTGCCACCACGAAGATCCAGAAGGAGGAACCCGAAGATCCAAAGGAGGAGGAGCATCTCTTCCACTCCCAGGAGTGGTTAAAGGGCTCCATGCTACAATTCATTATCAATAGCTAGAGCCAAAAGAACTTCATTTCAGCAAAGGTCGTGAAGCAGCTAGGTTTACCAACCACAACACATCCACAATCGTACAACATCAGGTGGCTTAACCAAGGATGGGATCTTCACGTGAGCTAGTAGTGTCGCCTTCCATACAACATCAATCCCTTCATGGATGATGTATTGTCTGATGTTTCTCCCCTTGATGTTTGTGACGTATTATTAGGAAAACCATACTTGTGGAAGCAACACATTGTGTATGAATCAAGGCCCTGTGTTTTTATTGTTACTTTGGAAAATAAGTTATACAAGATACTAGAGGTAGCACTGCCTACCACCATCTCTTTGGTTACTACAATATAATGCAGTAAGCTCATTTCCAAAACCGAGAAATTTGTTTTCCTAATGATACATCCTCAAGGAAAGAAGAAGATGGTAGCCACGAACTTTAGACATGGCCCCTCTGCACGAAAACTACAGATGGACAACGTCATGGAGGAGTACAAGGACATCTTCACCTCCCTCGTAGGGGTTACTCTGCAATCTCAGGTTAGGCACTCCATCGATCTAACCCCAGATGCACAGCTACCCAATGGACCAATTTATTAGCACTCTATTCTAGAGAATGATGAAATCAGGAGGAAAATTCAGGAGCTACTATAGAAAGGTCGCATCTATCCAAGTTCATCACCCTATGGGAGTCCAATTCTATTGGTACAAAAGAAGGATGGGACTTGGAGACTCTGTATTGACTATCGCGTGTTAAACAAGATCAATGTCCGTAATAGGTGCATGATCCCACAGATTGATGACCTGTTCGACCAACTGAAGGGGGGGGAATATTTCATCATGATCAATTTGAAGAGAGGATATCACCAAGTACCGATCAAACCCTCCGATGTGTGGAAAACTACCTTCAAAGCCAAGGAGGAACTTTTTGAATGGTTGGTTATGCCTTTCGGATTGGTGAATGCTCCTGCAACTTTCATGAGGCTAATGAATGACATCTTGCGGCCATTTACCAACTCATTTTTAGTGGTATACTTGGATGAAATCTTGATCTTCAGCTAATGTTGGGAAGAGCACCTCCACCACATTCGAAAAGTTCTCCAAACACTGCGACAACACAAGTTATCTGCCAATTTGGAGAAATGCACCTTTTTCATGACCCACATTGAGTATCTATGATATATTATTAATGAATGGGAGGTGTGTGTGGATCCAACCAAAATCAAAGTCATTCAGGATTGGCCATCTCCAACCACTTTGATAGAGCTCCATAGGTTTCTAGGTCTTGCCAACTTCTATTGCAGATTCATTTTGGGGTTTTCTCATATCACTTCACCCTTGAGTCAAGTCACCAAGGGAGGACCAAAAGAAAAAATATTTTGGTCTGAACCTCAACAAAAGGCATTTGCAAATTTGAAAGATCACCTCTGCTCAACACCTATGCTTGCATTAATAAACATGCAACAACAATTTGACGTCGAGACAGATGCCTCTGACTATGCTATTGGGGTAGTCCTTACTCAACACGGGCATCTAGTGGCATATCACAGTGAGACACTTTCAAGCACAGTATGAAAGTATCCCACTTATGACAAAGAGATGTATTCCATTGTACAGGTCTACCGATAATGGAAGAATACATTTTGGGGAAGGAAATGGTCATCCAGATAGACCATCAACCCCTGTAGTTCATACAGACCTAAAGGAAATAGTAGAATGATCGCCACTAGAAGTGGTCCACATACCTACAACAATACAATTTGAATATCAAACATAAGAAGGGCAGAACCAATAATGTTGTAGATTGCCTGAGTTGGCCACTGATCATGGTGTTAATCACCGTGCTCAACTCTTGTGGGCACAAGACTTTTGATTGGCCATTGCTTTACAAAAGCGACCTAGAATTTGGCCACACATACCAGAAAATCTTGGAGGGTTAGCATGTTCTAGATTTTCACTTCTAGGATGCCCTGTTATGCCACTTGGTTCACCATTCTGTTCCTTCAAGCGAGAAAGCCAAGATGATTTTGGAATCACACTACAATTAGGCTGTTGGGCATTTTAGGGTCAAGGAAATGGTGGAAGTACTACAGAAGTATTTCTATTGGCTGAATCTTCAATAGGACGTCAGGAGGTACATCAGATCATCCACTGATTGCGTCATTTCCAAACTGACCATCAAGAAGCAACGCCTCTATACCCCGCTTCCCAGCACTAGTCAACCTTGGGAATCCATCTCCATGGATTACATGTTGGGCCTTCCTTCTACTAAGAGTGGAAATGATTGTGTTTTTGTGGTCTTTGGCAAGTTCTTGAAGATGGCCATTATGGTGGTCTACAAGAAGAATATCACATCAAAATCCACTGCTAAACTCTTCTTTGAACGAGTGTGGCTACACTTTGGGATCCCATAGTCTATCATCTCAGATCAGGATAGTAGATTCCTCAGTACATGTTGGTCTAGTATCTAGTTGATGCTAGACACCAAATTCACAGGTTTTCATCAGGATGATCGTACACGTTCTCCGCATGTACTACTCAAAGCATCCACACACATGGGATGAGAGTCTACTCTATGTTCAGCATAGCTACAATCAACCTCTCCACAGCTCGACTAGCCACAACCCGTTTCAAGTGGGCTTTTGATTCCAACCACTATGTCCCATTGATGTAGCCATGTCATTTGTAGCTATTCACATAAATTTGGTTCATGTCCAGTCCGATAGGAATAAGGTAAACACCTTCGTTGAGCACATCCAACATATTCTCTAGTAGGTCCAAAACATTCTGGACAAATCAAATGCCAAGTACAAGCAGCAACATGATCAACAACGGGTGTGACACAAGTTTCAGGTGGGCGATAAAGCCTGATTGCATTTGCAAAAGGAACGTCTTACTGCAGCCCATTAAAAAGTTATACCACTCTGATATGGTCCTTACACCATTACCATGGTGGTGGGAGATAATGAATTTGAGCTCATCATTCACCCATTCCTTGGCCTGCACCCAGTGTTCAATGTGGACCGCCTTCGGCCATGCTCTCCACCATTCCTAGACACATTCGACATTGCAGAACAGCTCACACCCTCAGAGTTAAATCCAGATTGCATGGAACAAGCTAAAACTGATCATGGACACATAGATCAAGCACACTCTCCAGTAGAATATCCAACTGTATCGAGTTTTCAAAGCACGACAACTCCTTTAGTAAGCTAAGTGGCTCATGAGGGACCAAGTTCAGCATAAGTTTCCTCATCTCATGGAGGAATTCAATGCAATGGGGACCATTGCTTCGTAAGGGGGGAGGAATGATCCAGATGGATATTGGTGGCCACGCACCAAGCCCACTTGGACCCCCCCACCATTATTTCTTTCAGCTTTTTAGTTTACTTAATTGTAGCACAATTTACTATATTTAGCATTTTTTTAGGTACTGAACTTCCGATGATGTTTTGAGGCCCTAAACGATGTTTTTTTTTGGAAAACTGGTAACAACATGGGTCCATGGACTGATGTTGTTCCTCCTAAAGTTGTATTCCTCAGATATATCTTTCTAGCAAGATATTGTGTGTGTCAAACAAATATTGTGTGCCAAAGTTACAACCCTGGGAAGTTGATGTACCAATTTACCCAAATGGGACCCATAGTTTGGCATTTCATCTTCTAGGGTTGAGTTTTTGTTTAGGGTTTTCCATTGTTTCTTAAAAATAGATAGGCCTTCCAGCCTCATTGTAACAAAGTTTAGAGGCATGTAGCCACCACATCTTTTCTTAGATATAAGATACCATCGCCCTAGCTAGTTTATCTCCATTTCTGTTTGTAATCATATTTTAGTATTTTAAAATAATGAAATGAAGAATTACTTTTGTTGCATCTCTATATGTATGGTTATATCTATAATTTTTTGTGCTCCTATTTAAATCTGAATCAAGCTCCAACTCAATTCTCATGGATCCTACCTCCTATCATCAGTTGGTAGGCTCTATAATGTATCTGGTAAATTATAGGTTAGATATATGCTTTTTTTTGAACATGCTCTGTCAATTTCATTTGGAGCCTGGTCACGACCATTGGATAGTTGCCAAGTATATATTGAGATAAATTTGTGGTATGATACATGACTTCCCAAAGTAAAATAGCATGGAATTCAAGTTGATTGTCTTTCAATATTTTGATTGGGGTGGAAGTGAGACTGGTGGAAGAAGAACTATCGGAAAATGCTTTAGTTTTGGATCTACCATGATCTCATGGATGAGTGGAAAGAAAGATCATGTTGCTTTTAGCAGTGTTGAAGTAGAATATGTGGTTGCATGTGAAGTAGGAAAGGAGGTTGTATGGTTGAGGAAGATTCTAACATATTGGTTCAAGAAGCCCATAGATCCTACTATAATTTATTGTGATAATCAAAGTTGTATCAATATGACTATATATCGCGTATTTCATGCTAAGACGAAGCATGCCTATAATAAGTTCCACTATATTGGGAATTTGGCGTAGGATGGGATCGTGAAGCTACAATATGTCCTGATAGGCAATTAGGTAGATGAATTTACTAATAAACTCTCTTCCTAATAAGAATTTTGGGTATCCTAGAAGCATTCTTGGTTTAGCTAATATTACTAATTTTGTTGATGATGATAAAAGTTTGGAAGATATTTTTTGAGCCGAGGTGTGTGAGACACATTGCCTAGGAGGACATCTGGTTGACACTATCTGTTGATGTACTCAAAGTAGGGAGGGCGAGATTGGTCATGCAACTCTGAAATTAGATACGTGCCTGGGTTGATGGCTCATAAGTAACCCTGATGGTAGCTAGAGAGGCTAAAAGCTTTAGTCCATCTTATTCCCAGCTAGATAGATTAGTCGAGTAAGGAATATAGTATGTGTCATTGTGGTGCCTAAACTATTGAGAGACCTTGGATAGATTACCCTGGTCAGGAATCTACTCCATGGCATTGTAATTCCTAAACTCTTCATAGTTCATATTCTTTCAGATATTCTATATGAATACCTCCCTAGTTGAGAAGGGGTGTTGAAAAATGTAGCGAGCTTCGGTCTACATAAATTGTAATTGTCGAAATAAGTTTTATTATTGTTACAATGACTTATTAAATCATAGGTTTCATTCTTGTTTCATCATTTTATTAGTCAAAATCCCCATTTTAAACTCCTAGGATTAATAAAGAGTAATTAGATTCATTGTGTGTTTTATGATATCCTTCTTGGGCTTTCGAACGAATGTAAAAATAATTATTTTTGAGTCAAAAATGAATTACGTAACATCCACACCAAGTCAATGTCAAGGAAGGAAATTCAAACTCATTGTAAGGATATATATAAAAGGTAGTTCAACCTCATTTTAGAATCTCACTCTCTCAATCATAGTTCGATATTTGAAATTAGAAGTTGGAAGCTAGGAAGAAGTGAGAAGTTGAAGGAAGGGGCTAAAAGGAGTGAAAGTTTGGTCAAGGGGGGAGGGAAGAAGAAAATTGAAATTTTTTCCTCTCTCTCTCTCTCTCATGTGGGTTGCTTTAGGATATCAAAGTCTCCTAGTCAATTTCAAATTTATTGTTGATGTTAGAAGCTTCCAAGTTGAATCTTCTAGGGCTGAAGTGCTACTGCTACTAGGTCAAAGTTTGGATCGAAGGAGGAGAGGTTAATTTGGTCTGGAGGAGGCCATTTTCTAGGTTGAAGAGTCTCAAGGAAAAATATTGAAGGAAGATATTTTTACTAGGTTCTCCCCAAGATAAGGTTTTTTACCTGACAGAGTGCCTACATCTTATGTCTTGTTTCTTTTGTGATCTTCATGCACACATAATTTGGTAATTGCTTGATGAAAGATAATATAAAAAACAGGTAAAAGAAGAAAACATTATTCACAAGTAATTATCAAGAAGTATAAATCCAACCCTAATCTTACAAAATTGATTTCTCAACACTAAGAACCAACATATAGTAATTGTAGGTTCCAACCTGAACTTAGCTTTCAATATATGAGAACTTGGAGTTCAAAGGAGGCATGAACTTGGCCCTCAATATGCCAGGAATTGGCCCTCAAAGTAGGCCTAAAATAGATATTTAAATAGTATAAATCTTTCGAAAAAAGTAAACCTTCATAGATTATAAATTATCTCATGAAACGTGGGCTTTAAATAATAGTACTCAATCCTAAAATGCACCTTTCACAGGGGAAAATATTGGCCCTCAATTTAGAACTAGAATGCAACATTAAGATAGGATTGAAAATCAACATCTATAAGGAAAAAATTTCACCCTTAATATATTTTTAAATATCAACCTTATCCTCATATAATTCATCCTACTCAGCCTCCAAAAGAACATATACTCAACCCTAAAAAATAGACATAAAAAAAAACTAGAAACCCATCCTAAGAACAATGCCAAAAACCTTCAAAATATTTTCCAAAACCTTTCTATAGAAAGCTTCTTCAACTAAACTTCATTTCAATTCTTCTTGGTTCACAAGGTATGAACTTCAAACCTACTATGTTCTCCTAAATAACGAACCAAATTATTGAGTTGAGTCATTATAAATGCTCCTTCTCATGCCTATTGATAGTGCATTTTGATGTTGGGTTACAGTTGATTAGTGAAACTCGTAGAATGTACAATGAATATTCAAAAATTCATTTCCCCTCAGCGCTGAGAATTTATAGGAAGTTCCATATATATTTGAAAATATCTCGTAATACTCATTCCAACCATATATCCTATTTTCTCATTTGAGCTAGATAATTAGATTAAAAATGCGTTCAAAGAGAGGGTATCCAAAAGGGTCTTACTTTTACTTTTGTTGCATCGTCCTGAAAAAATATTTCATATCTCCACATTCCTAAGGAATTAGAGGGATTTCAATATATTGTTAGAAATTTATAAGAATATGGTATTTGAATATGAAATTTCCTCTTTTATCTACTTCTTTCGACAAATTCTCCCCCTATGTACATTATCTTAATACTTCTTTTAAACTACTCCCCATGTTTGAATTATCTTCCCATTTGACATAAATGGAAAGGAGCGTTCAACGTCAAGACCACTAGATATTTTTCACATGGATCTATTCATACCAATAAGAGCACCAATCCTATAAGGTGAAAGGTACTCTATGTTGTTTATTAATGGTTATACTAAAATTGTTTTTCCTTCATTTATTGAGATAAAGGAGAGGTCACTTCCGAATTCTCCCTAAGATATTCAAAAGTTTCTTTCGGAAAAGGTTTGGTAAATATGCCAGCTATCTATTATTTGGTGAAAATATATTAAATATTGGAATTATGCTGAGGTACTTGTTCTTTGACCAAATGTCACTTGATTAGAATATTCTTTGTTTTTTAGTGCATGCAAATATTTTTTGAGATATTGACTTCACTAGTGTTGTCACAAAAAATACAAATTGGATGTTCCTTTTCCTCATTTGGGAGGGCTTTGTTACAAGAGTATACCACCACTATTTATTTGAATTTGGTTGTACAAATAGGAATTGATGATTGTTTTATGTTTGGCCAAGATACAAGTCAATTTCCCAAGAAAAATTCACTCCCACTTTTTCTTTTTTTTGTCATTACTTCTACCTTCCCAATAAGAATTTGTGTATGGTGTAAATTTGTAATATCTAGTCTTCGGATACCAAAGCTCAAAACCAAGTGTTCCGTTAATGTATCAAATATTTTTTTTAATGTTTGCATATGTGATTCCTTTGGAGCTAATTGAAACCTTGCAACCATACCAACTACCTAAATAATGCTTAGTCTTAAATATGTAAAGTATACTAGACTTTCGATCATAGATCTATAAAGTGTTGAAATGAATTTAGGAGATTCATCATCCTTGGTTAACTTACATCCAATGATCATAGGAGTGATAACTAGTACAAATTATTCCATTTTGAATCACTTGAGTATCTCCTCGAGGTATTTGGTTCTGACAAAAAATAATCCTTTGTTGGTTTTAGAAACTTGTATTCCAAGGAAGAAGGATAATTCTCTAATAATTGTCATTTAAAATTTGGAGATAATCTCGGTAAAGGAAGAGCTCAAAAATAGACTGCTATATGAAACTCTTTGTTTCTACACAAAACTTCGAGCAACTTTTTTTTTCAGTTATCCTACTAAATTTCCAAGATAATAAAGTGAAAACGTTGTGGGATATTTTGTTATTATTAATTTTGATTCTATTAGGCTTCAATAGAAGTGGAATCAACTTGAAAGAGTTTCATTAGCATGTCCTAAAATTAAAAATAGATTTACTACTAAAAACCACAAATTTCATTGCAGTGAACTAGTAAGTTGATCTGAGCATCCAAATTCCTAAGATAATCAAGTGAAAATTCTAGGGGGTGATTATATTTGTTAATTTTGATGTTTTTATGTTTCAATCAAAGTGGAATCATTCTAAATAATCTCATTAACATGTTATAAAATTCAATAAAAAATTATTACTAAAACAAGAAATTTATGAATTGTGAACTAGTAAACCAATCCAAGTAGCTCAATGATGAATATGAATTTGCAGAGTTTCTCAAAGGATGCATCATACTTGTAACTGTATAAATGACTTGTAAAAGCACTTCATTCATTTAACTAATTCAACCAAAAACAAATGAAGCATGAATACTAAGTGAAAATATAGTAAATTCATGAATAAGATATGCAAGTGAACAAGAAATTAAAAGAAGATAAATAAATTATACAACAAGGCTCTAAGGATTTTGGGATGGTCATGTCCAAGGATACACATATTCATATGAAGGAAAGAAAGTCGTAGAAGCTAAAAATGAAACCAAACTTCATTATTTGAACCAATTCAAGTACATATCTCCTGGAAATGAAAGTAGACCTATTAAATAACAAGTTTCCTCCACAAGAACACTAAACATTCCGTGCCTATTATACAAAATTTATATCTACGAATAAGTATATCTTTCCTAAGTGGGTAGTTACACTTAGAACAACTGAAGTAAATATGTTTAACCTTTTACTACAATGAACATATAAGATAAAAGAACCTACCTATGATCCTTCACTTCCTTTGATCTCCTTTGAGTTTCTCTCATCGCTCCCATTCAAACTAAATTTGCTCAATTGGTACCTGCCAACATAAATAGAAGACAACAACAATTAAATCATATGATCTATTTACTGTAAACAAATAGAATTGACAACACTTCAACATAAATTCATCATAGATATAGACAAAAGTATTGGAAAAGGAAAAAACAACTTTATTGATTGATAGAAGGAGAAGTTACACCCAATGTGGTTCGATCTTGTGTCACCCATCTAGCTTAATCCAAGCCCTCATCACACCAATAGAAACATCAATCTTGCAGCATAACATTACTTTGACAATGATTTCAAGTCTTTAAACCAACAATATTTCTCTATAATATCTAAGCCCCTTGGCTCTATGATGGGAGGCCAATTTATAGGTGAATGCAAGTGGTTTTGTCATTAATATGGCATTGAATGGTTTCCATAATTGCATGATTACCTTCCCTGTTCAAAGGGATGAGAGGATAGAGGATTGGATGATCCAAAGCTATCCTAAGTTGAGCTCATCTTGATAGGATAGGAGATGGATTCCTTCTTGAAGGTTCAATAAAGGAGGAATATACTCAGGATCGAATGAACATTTAAGGATTCTCACCTAGTGCAAGCTTGAGTGGGCTTAGGTGCTCTGCAACGCAACCCTGAATGGGGCTACCAAATCTACAGAGCACTTACCCCTGACTAATGGTGTGTTGGTGACCTAAGGAAGCATTTCAACAGGGTTTGAAGTCAGGAAACTCTCATGGATGAATGCACTCAATGAGGTGGCATGTTTAGGGAATGTAACAATTGAATTAGGGTTTGACAGACCTTATTTACACTAATTCGATCATCAGGAATGATGTGGCAAAATATACCTGTAATAATTCCCCTAGAGGCTAATTCTTGTTGGTACTTATCCAAACTGATGGGGAAGAACCCACCTTGAATGGAGGCACCTTTCCCCTCCAAAATCGTTGAGAAAATGGATATGGTTATCTAGTAATGATCAAATGGGCCTTAAATTATATATAATTTAGACTCCCATCATATCCCCCCCATTGGAACTATTTATCACCCCTCAGCAACTTAATCACTTTCCTTCCGACTATCCTCCATTTTCCATTTTCGTTATGGTGTCATTGGTTCATTTATTTCCTGCTTTGTATGTTCACCCAATTCATTCTTTGTTGGATTCCTTATATACAACTCTATTTACTCTTTTATTTACACTTCCAATCATTTCCACTGACCACCCCATCACTTTAAACAAATTCTTAGCCAATGGATCATTTACCTCATCATATTCACTAATTTTTTTATAAAAACTCAAATTGTACAATTTACAGAGTTTTTTCTCCTGACCATTGAGGGAATTCATTTAATTTTTATTTCAAATAGTGGTGAAGAGAGATGGAAATTACCGTCTATCCTAATGATTTCCTTTTTTCTTCAATGTTATAGGAAGAATTAACCTCCTATAACATTGTGTATTCTTCCCGTAGCACTCTGTATTCTTCTTGTATCAATTTGTAATATTCATGTAGAAACCCATACAAAATCTCGAGCACTCTACGTAATATCCTATGGCACTTTGTACATAATTTTGTATCACCATTTGTTGACTCCTCACAAAAAGAAGGATTTACTATCATTAGTTGCCCCACTTATTTCCCCTTTTTCCTATTGCACTCCCATGGGTAACGTAGTGATCCTACTTTTGTCATTTTTATTGAAATGGATTTTTGATTCTCTTATTGCTATCACAAAGTCTTGGTCACTTGGATTTCGTATGTTGTCTGCAAATTCCAATGCAATGCGTCTTCAATTTTTCATATGATCCACCAACCTTTCCCCTTCATTTATTACCCTATCCATTGTTGGATTCCCTATACTAGTTTATGATTCATGAAGCACATTGTGGGTACACGTATGATAGAATAGGCAGCAGGCAGTATCTTCTCTTATTAGGACAAGCTAAAACACCAGATACTAGTTATAAATTGAGACAAACAACATTGCCAAAATATATCCAAGCATACAATTTCTATGATGTACCTACTCCCCTTTCATGTTAATTCCCTTCCCTTCTCTCTTTACCCACCAGAATACATAGATGTATATGCCCTATACACTTGTTGTTAGCCTTGATTTTCTTATCTTTCCTATACTAATGGTAGAGATGTAGAAGTATGTTATCATTCTGGGTTCTTCATATGTCAGGTGTTTATTAAGAACCTCTAGCTCATATATGTCCTTTTTAAAAGCCTGTCCAACTTTGTGTTCTTGTTCAGGAGTGTCTTCTGTCAAGGAAGTTTCACCAATTTCATTATTTTAATTTTGAGATAGATTTTCCTTCTATTGTGCTATTTCTTCCAAGGATTCTAAATAGCCATAAATTTCTTGTTGGACTAGGTCAATGTCTGGAGTTTTTTTGTTAGGCTCACTATGTGAGGTGGTCTTTTGTACTCTACTTCTTCAAGATCAATCATTTTTGGAGACTATGTATGTGAAATTTTTGAAATTTTCCTTCTTATTCTAAATTTTACTCCTGATCCTTCAATGCCTTGACTTTTTTCTTTGCTAACCTCTTATTTTTTCTTCTCTATTTTTTCACTTTGTTCACGTAGCTTAGAACTTGAGTTGGCTTTATTTCTTCTAAGGCTATGGTTTTCAGCGTTTTTCTTACATTTTTCAAAGTACTGAGAGAGTGAGGTGTCTTCTTCACAGATCTTCTAGCACTTTTGGTTCATTCTATTATGGATTCTCTTCTTCCATTTTCTCTTCATGGTCATGGTTTGATGCTGACTTTCATTGACTCCTAACACTACTAATTGTTTCTTCATCTTTCAATTATATAAAGTGGTTATGAATTAGGAAATCTTGTCAATTGTCTCCCTTAGATTCTAAATGTGCTTCTATGAGTATGTTGATTAGTCCATGATGGTAGAGGGAATAACAATGGATCTAGAATCTCTCTATATACTAGATCCCATATTTCTAGGACTTTGAAGCAAAAATTAAGGCAAATTGATTTCAATCCCATCAATAAAATGCATGAAAAGTTGAGCATGGTAGAAACAAATAGTTTCAAACCTTCCTTCACAAGCTAAAAATTTATGAATAACTAATAATAAATTTATCCATTTTCCTTTTAGTGTCATAATTGGTATTACATTTTTAAATATGGATATATCCATACCTGGTTCTCTGAGGAATTTTACCTAGTCACTCTCCTTGATTTTCCTGTTCTTGAACCAACTTTCTCTATTTCTAGGCAATTTATTAGCTTCTGCCATGTTAGATTCTATCAAAATAATCTTGATGTCTCCAACTTCTACCTCAACCCCATAAAATGCCAAAGAGAGATCTTTGGAAACCTTTGCCTCATGCACGTTAAAATTTTCAAAGAACTTAAGCCACCCTAATTGTTGCAATTGGCATCTTACTCTTGGGTATCATTCAAGAAACTTAATTCGATTTGGTTTAGTGGGAACAATAATCCCGATGGTGAGAAGAATTTTTGGTTCTTGACTATCTCCTTTCGATAAGGATGATGGAATATTGATACAAAATGGAATGAGAAAAGTTTGAATGGTAGGGGTATCAAAATGGAGTGAAAGGAAATGAAACAGAGTAAAATGATAGCGGAATAAGGTGCCCACGGAAGAATTTATTTTATGATAAAATTGTTCCTTTCATATAATTACGCACAATTCCCAGATTTGATTTCATAGGATCAGTTGAATGTATTTGATTTCGATCAGATTGATGTGACTGAATGAGTAATGATGATGGAGTAGGGTATAACGATTATGATAATGAGTGTCATTTTTTAGTAGTTATATAAGGCCTTTTAATGATTCAAACTTTTATTTGATAAAGTCATCCATGAATTTAAAACCTAATGTTCTTATAAGGAAAATAATTCCACATTTTATGTACCTTCACTTTTGTGAATTCCCTTGATATTATTTTGTTGTTGATTTTTTGACGTTGATGTGGAATTTAGAATTAGCTGCAAAATTGAAGGTCAAGTGTAGAATCATATAAATTTTGTTGTTCTTTATCATTTCTTGAATTTTGTTTGTTTGATCAAGGGAAGAATATTTATTGTTGTTGTTTCTTTTGGTGATTAGTGGAAAAGAATAGTCCTCAAAGGTATTGCTTTCCACCTGAAATTTATTAGAAAAAGGAGGATAGAAATAAATAGGGACAAGAAATGGATTTATGAAAATAAACTACCAAGAAATATTCATTTTCAGTTATATTTGATTGTACAACATGCCAAATAATGTTTTCATGGTTATACTTTATTATTTCCTTTTTACTTATATTATTTTTATATATATATATAGATATTATATGTTAAATATATATTATATATATATATATGAAAATTACAATGAGTGGAGAATGAGGTAAGAATCTCCTTTCTTGACCAACTTGAATTTAGAATTCTCTTGCAAATATTTGGCAAACTCTTCCTTTGTTAGTGGCTTAAGATAAAACCTTAATCTATGACCATTAACAAGGGAAGTAACTTGTTGATCATTAATAGCTTTAATTTTGACCCATCCAACATAAAAAATAGCATCAATCTCATAAGCACCGATCAAATGAGTTTGAAATTTCCCTAGAAAATATTTGAATTTGCAATAAAAAAGGAGAGACTAGAAACCTTGCTTGAATTTTTTAGCTTTGATAAATTTGTCATGCCACTTTCATATTTTCTACTGAACTATGTTGGTTGTTTGAATAACATCTTGTCGGATCTCATGTAGGTCATTCATTTGTGATAGTCTTTGTTTTTTAGCTTTCGATACATCAAGGCCCAATTTAGCTATTGTTCTGAAGGTTTCCACTTGGAATTCAATTGCAAGCAAAGCTTTCTTTCCCATAAGGAGTATGTCTAGTTGTGTTCCTCCATTTGGTTCAATATTCCCATAGTGCTTCTAGAATATTTTCTTCCCAATTTGTCATATGCAAATGCATAGTCTTGGTGAGAATTTCTTCAAGTACTTTTTTGGTGGATTCCACTTGTCCATTGGCTTGTGGATGATATGGAGTATACCTTTGATTCTTGATTTTATATTCCTCCATGATATTTTTCCCTAGCTTGGATATGAATTTAGTACCTTGATCTATTACAATTTCTCTTGGAACACCATAATGAGTAAAAATATCCTCAAAAAGAAATGTAACAACATATTTTTTAGCTGCAAATAAAAGAGGTTTAGGTTCTACCCATCGTGTAACATAATATGCAAACACGTATGTACCTTTTCTTTTTAGATGGATGATTTATTGGTCCAAAAAAATCTAGAGACCATTGTTCAAAGGGCTTTATAGGTACCTACGACTACAAAGGAATTTCATATCATGGAATATGCTTCCCCATTCTTTGATAAATATCACATCCTTTTTCATATTATTTCGCATCACTAGAAATTGATTGCCAATAATATCCCAAAATAAGGATTTTGTAAGAAAATCTTTTCTCGGCAAATTGTCCTCCAGATTTCTCATCGTGGAAAGCTTTCAATATTTCAGGTACTTCGTCTTATTGAACATATCTTTGGATCATAAAATCTGGTCCAATTTTGTACCATTCTCCATTTATCCAAGAATAAGGTACACTGGTGTTGATCACTTTTTGCTATTCTCTGGCTAATAGTTTTGGAGGTAACTTTCCTATAGCTAAAAAATTAGCAATATCTATAAACCAAGGTATTTTTGTAGATACTACAAAAATATATTCATTTGGAAAGTTATCTTTTACAAGAACAACATCATTATTATTCTACATTCAACAAAGAAAATTAGCAACTATATTTTATTTTCCTAGTCTATTAGGAATAGTAATGTTGAATTATTGTAACAATAACAAACATCTTGTAATACAATTAGTAATTGGTTTGCTCATTATATATATAATGGTAAAATAATCTCTATTAATGAAATATTCATAGCCAGTGATATAATGGTGAAACCTATTAATAATATGCACAACAACTAAAAACTCCTTTTCTGTTACAGTGTAATTTAACTCTAGTGGAATCAAAATTTTTCTTGTATAACAGATAGAATAAGGAGTTAAATATTTGTGTTCCAACACAACTCATAGAAATTTATATGAACCATCAGTAGAAATTTTCAAAGGAAGAGACAAATTAGGTCCCCTTAAAATTAGTGCTTTAGTAATATTTTGTTTCAATGTCTCAAATTCTTTTTGATAATTAGAATTCCAAACAAATTCGAAATATTATTTAAGGAGTTTTAAAAGTGGATAGGTGATTTTTGTAAATTTTTCTATGAATCATCTATAATATCCAGTAGATCAAAGACAACTTCTAACATCTATTTGGCAAACAAGAATTGAAATTTTATAAACTATTTCTACTCTATATGTATCCACTTTAATTCCATGACTTGAAATATAGTGGCCTAAAAAACTCCATTCATTGAACAACATAAACCATTTCTCATGGTGTAATGAAAGGTTTGATTCTTTACATCTAATAAAAAAAAATTCAATTTTTTAGTAGCTTCCTTAAACATATCATCATACACAGTGAAATCATCCATGTATGCTTCCACACAATCATGAATTAGATCATAAAATATACCCAAAATGTTGAGAAATGGAAAAAAAAGTTATAGTCTTAAATTTTTCCTTCAATTTAAAATCTAAATTAAAATCGAATAGACTTGTAAATAGTTAATTAATTTTAGTTAGCTTAATTATCTTAGGAATTTAGAGTTCGAAGTCTTTTGGAAGTCATGTATATGTTCTCACTAATATTTAGGGGTCCAGGATGAGTTTAATTCTGAGTTGTAATTAGATAACTCAATTTATTAAGCTGTGTTTAGTTAAATTAATTCCAAATTATTTAAAGAACTAATAGATAGTTAAAATTAGGGTGGTGTAGTAGTGGATCCACAAGTGTCACTCTAGTTAACGGAAGATTCCCTCGCTAGAAACTCATGCATGTCGATTCTGAGGAAGACCCAATTGAGACTAGAGTGCATGAATAATGTACTATCAGTCGTATGATTTACCAATTTGTATAAATCATGAATGCTATTAGGAAGTCAACCTAGATTGGATTGTATAGTTTTGAAAGCAGTGAATTCCCATTAATATGGGTTATTCATCCATAGGATTTGTGCAAGAAAATAAGGGCTCAGAGGGAAGAATAATTTGCTAAGTGTTGGCCAAGAACTTGGTTGTGAACTGTGAGAGTTGAGCATATTTGTGCAGAATTGTTCTAGTGAGAACAAGATTTGTATCTCCACTCATATTTATGATATATGCAATATAGATATTGGGTTTTTCAGCAATGGCATTCCCCACATACACCTGGTGTTATGTTCCATTGATTTATCTTCTTCTTCTTCATATTGTTTTCATCAATTTATTGTCTTACATTGGTTGAAAGAAAAAGTAGATTCCTATCCTTTGCTTTAGTCCATAACATGAGATCGCAAATCTATAGGATTTTCTACATGGTATCGAATATTAAGACAATATACTAGAGGCTATTTTGGATTTTGGGTTAGGTGTGAAATTAGAACTTGAAATACATACTTCAGGAATGGCAGAGGGTGTTCTACGGTTTGTGGCTCGAGTATGCCTTGAAAGTCAACTCAAATTTTATAACCTAGATGGAAAGAATGGAGGCTATGCTGGAGGATAATGGATTGAAAGAATCTTTTCACCAAAAAATTCCCAAGCCAGCAACATGGGAGGCACAAAAATTTTCCGAATGGTAGAAGTGTGTGGCGAAGGTGAGGCAGATAATCCTTGAGGGAGTCTAAGACCACATTGTCTCATGTCTCCATGGCAAGGAAAATATGTATGATATTTTGAAAGAATTGACAAAATTGTATCAAAACAACAATGACCAAAGTGAATTGGCACTAAATGATAAACTTAGCAAAATCAAAATAGAGAAAGGAGAGACTATTACAAAATACTTGACTAAGTTCACTCAGTGTCGTGATGAACTTGGAAATGTTGGAATCATAGTTGTTGATGATGATATGGGGAGTCTTTCTCTTTTAGGACTCCCAAAGAGTTGGCATAGTTATCAAAACTCTATCAATGGTGGGGAGAGGTTGTTAGATTGGGAACGACTATGGTCGGATTTGATGTAGGAGGTGATCAGGAGGAACATTAGGGATGGCTCTTCATCAAAGACTGATGATGAATAGAATTGTGTTGGAATTATGATACATGTGTTGTCCTTGATGGAAACTCAAATAGATGACAATTCATAGTGCAAGAGGTTAAGAACAAAGCATTACAGATCAGACTCTATAGATTGAACAAAGAGAGGTATACGCTGGTTCACTTTGTCAATGTAGCGTATAGATGCAAGAACACAAAAGAAAGGGAGCGTATATGTATACATGAAATCCCACAGGAGGAAAAGAGCATACATGTTGGAAAACCAAGGTTTTGGTTTGAGGTATTTGGTATGATGTATTGACCCTAGGTATTTGGTCCAAGGTATTGACAGAGGGCCTAAATCTATATAAGAAGGAAAAGGTCATTAGGCCAAAGAGTGCAAGTAATGAATATCTTATGAAGAGTGAGATCAGAAGAAAATATACATGTTATGGGTTTATGGTGCTTTTTTGATCTAAACTAAGGATGAACCTTAGTGGCTAATGGGGGATGAGATTTAATGATGGATGAAGATCATGAGACCTAGAATGAATTATTATTGTATGGCTTGATCATGAATAGTGTAGATCTAAATGCTAACATTTGATTTACACTATAAATGTTCTGATTTGTGTATGATTGAAATATAGAATAGTTGTGATGTTTTAAGTTAGAATTTGCAGAAATGTACACTGGTTCGGCACATAAAATTAGCGTATACATTATGAAATGTGATATTTGAAGTTAAAGGTGGTTATATTTGCTGATGTAGAAATCTAGGTTCTGCTATATGTTCTAGTGATAGTGTTATGAATATTCAGATTGATTGATTGTGATTTTCTTTAGTGATGATGGGTTTTCAGTGATTGGTTGTATAGTAGTGGTGATTGATTTTGAGATTCAATGTTGCTGATGGGTCCAGTATGAAAATTGGATGAAATGGGGCCTTCCAGTTGTGGTGTTGTGTTTGAGGAGCATCCAGTCTGAAAATTTACGAAACATGGTCCCTGGAGGAAGAGAGAATGTCATAGCCTTCTATAGTTCGACACCTACAAACTGGGAAACATATCGGCCAATACAAGAGCTATGGGTTTGGATCTCCCTTCCAGTATCAGCTAGAAAATGAGTGAAGGTTAGAGCCTTCTGTAGGTTGGCGCCTACATACTAGTAAATGAATTGGCTACTACAAGAGTTAGGGGGTTATAGCTCCCTTCCAATAAAAGTTAGAGAATGAGAGAAGGTTGTAGCCTTCTACAGGTGGGTACCTATGTGCTCGTATGAATCTGCACTAGTACATGATTGTAAACAAGTTTTTTTTATATTAAAAGAAGACAATGGAAGGTGGTTTTTGTCCTGCATTGAGTTTCCACCTTAAATATTGGTGCTCATGTGTGTTGCTTATGTGTGATGGTTTATTCCATTATTACTAAACATGGTTACTATTTATATGGTTAATGAAGTATTGATACACTGATTAAAGATCAACATATGATGAATTAACTAAATCATAAGTTTGATGGATATACGCTAGTTGCTTTAAAGACAGTTGTGTGTACATGTGCATTACCTTCATTAAAGTAGAGTATATAAATCTGTGTATGAAATTAAAAAGTTATTTATTTGATAATACTAATTCACCCCAGCTCTTAGTATTATTTCCAACAATTGGTATCACATCAAGTCCTTTAGAAGAACCTTGATTTCTTGAAGGGATATCTTTCAAAATGAACAATCACGAAGGCATGAGATCTATAAGACCACCAACCTTCAATGGGAAAAACCTTGTATATTGGAAAACACGAACGAGAGCATATATCTAGTCACTTGGATCTGATGTTTGGGAAATTGTGGAGAAAGGATATCAATATCCCGGAGAAGTCCCCACGGATCCACTAGAAAGGAAAACATATGAAATCAATGGCAAAGCTATCAATGCCTTATTGGGAAGTCTATTAGAATCAAAATTTGTCAAAGTCATGCAACTCAATACAACTAAGTAAATATGGGAAGAATCATTCAGAGTTACAAAGGTGACTCCCAAGTAAAACATACTAAACTAAAAACTCTCAAAATCCAGTATGAAACTCTCAGGATGCGTAGTGATGAAAGAAATTCTAGTTATTTGTTGTGAGTAATGGGATTGTAAATCATATGAGAAATCTAGGTGAAGAGTTAAAGGAAGCTACTTGAATTGAGAAAATTTTGATATCTTTGTCTTCAAAATTTGAGTCAAAAGTGTCTGACATAGAAGAAAAATAGGATCTTCAAACTATTATTGTGACTCAACTCCATGGAATCCTAATTGCCATCGAAATGAGAAAAGGACATCCATCAGACATGAGAGAAGCCACTTTTAAAGCATCAACAAAGGGAAAAGAAAAGAAAAAGCATAATGAATCAGGAGACATCTTAGAAGAAGAAGATGAGGTAAATTTTATCATGAAGCTTCAATGAGATTTCGGAAGATTCAGAGGTAAGATACCATTCAAATTATTTGCTTGTGGTAGAGTTGGTCATTATGCTGCTAAATGCCCTCATGTCATAGGAAAGATGTATGCAGAAGGTAATAGAAGTTATTATACTCATGATGATAGTGATGTATTGTCCAATAGTGCTTAAGACGATCAAGAAATTAAATTACTCATGGCGTATGAAAATTATTCCTTAGAAAAGGAAGATTTACTTAAAGAAATTAGTCAACTCAAAATCAGTTTGGCAGAAAAGGATACAGTCATAAACACAATGACACATCAACTCACTGAAAAGGATAAACACAATGAAGTGTTAGAATGTGAAATAGTAAGTCTAAGAAAATAAATTGAAAAGACAAATACTTTGAATCTTATATTAGAAATGTTAGATGAAATCATCAAAGTTCAATGTTTGCTTGTTATAAAGACTGGTCTTGATTTCATGAAGGTGAATCTAGCTCACAAGATGAGGTAAGGAACTCCAATGCAAAATTCTAAATTGTGAACAAGTAGATGAAAGGTAAACCCCATCAACATCCAAGGAAAGAAAGAATTCAAAGAATAACATTTCCACCTAACTATGGAAGGGACAATTGTTTCTTTTCTATGACAAATAATTTTGAATATTTTAAATGTCATAATTTTGGATATGTTGTAGCTAGATGTAGAAGTAGAATGGTTCAAGACCGTGACGCAGAAATATCATCAGTTTCCAAGTACTTTAAGGGATATTCTTTTTCTTGCAATATGTTTGGTCACAAAGCTATTGATTAGGATAGAAGGAATATGTAAAATGTAAGATGCTATGTGTGTAAAAGGTATGGACATAAAGAAAAGGAATGTAGGAGAAAATTTTTCCCACCATACCAAAAGGCGAAAACATCATCACAATCCAAGGTATTGAAGAAGAAGGAATTGTTGTCAAAAAGATGTGTCATAGCTTAGTTTACAGACATAACAGACCCAAGGGGAGATGAAATTGTAAAATTTCAGTATTCCAATTCTCATACACAGTTATTATGAAGAGAAATCACATATATATGCAAGATAGAAGCTTCATAGTCACGTATATGGCTTTTTGAAGAGAAAAACAGTGGGATAGACACAAGAAAAGGGGTTTGATATGGTTCAGTCAATTATAAATTATCTGTTATGTTCTAATTGATGATGGTTATAGTATGTTGATGATATGTAGAAGTGTTTTGGGCCCTCATAAGTTTCTAATAAGTTGATGAATAATTGGTTGATGAATAAGCCTTGATGATTCTTACTAACAAATGCAATGATCAGATTTGATAGTAAACAATTGGCATAGGTTTAGGGTGAGCATATGTTTCTAATAATGCATTGCTGGAATTATATTAGAAGACATTGGTACATGAAGATTCTTATATTTATTGATCCACATAGGTGTTTTGATTCAAATGACTCATTTGATGATGTACATATACAAGATGTTGATCTTGATGGTGCTGACAGATGTTGATGGTACAGATCATATATGGTGTACGATCGTTTTTTATGACTATCATGGTCTTGTTTAGATTGTTGGTCCTTTTTATAAATGTCACGTATATCAATTGATGTAAAGGTAATGAAAACACATAATTTGTAATGCCACTATGCATGGGAAGGATGATGAGTCAAAATTGGTGAATCCCCGCTTGGTTGGGAGATTGATGTATGTATGACTATTTAGGGATAGGAAGTTCATACTCACTTAGTTGAGTTATAGAGTCATGTTATTCTTTTCAAAAATATTTTTGAAGACTATGCATGTGCTAAGGGGAAGCATGGATGGTTTAGTGCATCGCAGCATGTTCAAAGAGGGAGCTTAATCAAAGAATTCACCATGTACGTAGGGGGAGCATGAACAACATAATGTATATCAAAGGTGGAGAATATATTGGTCCTCCCTTTGCCCCTGATGTCAAAGGAGGAGAGTTTCTTGGTGTTGTTGTGGCCATTAAGTACAAAGGGGAGATTGTTGGCATTATGATATAGGTTTTGTTCTTGATGGAAACTCACAGAGATGATAGTTCATAGTGCAAGAGGTTAACAACAAAGGATTACAAATAAGACTCCAGAGATTGAAGAAAGAGAGATATACATTGGTTAACTTTGTCAAAGTAGTGTATAAACATGAGCACATAGAACAAAAAGAGTGTATACATATACACACACTCCCATAGGAGGAAAATAGTGTACATGTTGGAAAACCAAGGTTTTAGTTTGAGGTATTGATCCTAGGTATTTGGTCCAAGGTATTAGTCCTAAGTGGTTTTTGTCCAAGGTATTGGAAAAGGTCATAAAGCTATATAAGTAGGAGAATATCATTAGGCCAAAGAGTGCAAGCAATGAATATCTTATGAAGTGTGATATTAAAAGCAAATATGCATGTCATGGGTTTATGGTGCTTTGCTTGATCTGAAATAACGATGAACCTTAGCAGTTGATGGGGCATGAGATCTAATGATGGATCAGGATCATGAGACCTAAAATGAATTATTATTATATGATTTGATCATGGGTATTCTAGATCTAAACCCTAACATTTCATTTAAACTATAAATGTTCTGATCTAGGTATGACTGGTGTATGGAATAGTTGTGATGTTTTAGGTTAGCATTTGTAGATCTATACGCTAGTTCACTTTGGTAAAAGCACATATACACGCTGGTTTGGCACATCATGGGCACATCAAAGTAGCGTATACATTATGAGATATGATATTTGAAGTTGTAGGTTGTTATGGTTGTTGATGCAGAATTCTTCGTTCGACTCTGTGTTCTGCTGATTGTGTTCTGGTGATAGTGTTATGAATGTTGAGGTTGATTGACCACGATTTTCTTTAGTGATGATGGGTTTACAGTGATTGGTTGTATAGCATTGGTGATTTATTTTGAGCTCCAATGTTGTTGGTGGGTCCAGCATGAAAATTGTATCAAACAAGGCCTTCAGATTGTGGTGTTCCTTTCCAGTAGTATCCAGTCTAAAAATTTATGAAACGTGGTCTATAGAGGAAGAGAGAAGGTCTTAGCCTTCTGTAGATCAACACCTATGTACTGGTAAACATATCAACTAGTACAAGAGCCAAGGGGTTGGAGCTCCCTTATAATGGCAACTAGAAAACGACTGAAGGTTGGAGCCTTCTGTAGGTCATTGCCTACATACTAGTAAATGGATCGAATTGTACAGGAGCTATGGGGTTGTAGCTCCCTTCCAGTAGAAACTAGAGAACAAGAGAAGGTTGTAGCCTTCTACAGGTGGGTTCCTGCATACTAGTATCATTTTGCACTAGTATAATATTGTAAACATGTTTTTTGTATATTAAAAGAAGACAATAGTAGGTGGTTTTTGTCCTGCATTGGGTTTCCACCTTAAATCTTGTTGTTCATGTGTGTTTCTTATGTGTGATGGTTTATTCTATTATTACTACGCATGGTTACTATTTATATTGTTAATGAAGTATTGATGCACTAATTAGAGATCAACATATGATAAATTAATTGAATCATAAGTTTGTTGGATATATGCTAGTTTCTTTAAAGACAGTTGTGTGTACATGCGTGTTACCTTCATTGAAGCATTGTATATAAATATGAGTATGAAATGAAAAAGTTATTGATTTGATAATACTGATTAACCCCCCCTCTCAGTATTATCTCTAACAAATTGTGCATTAGCGATTAAGGTGAACAAGAGGAAAGGGAAATATTCCCATTCCAAATAGGATTCTTACAATGGAGGTAAGAAGAAAGAGATGACATGAGCTAGGCCATTTTTATATGAATTGTCTACTTGGTAAATCCAAGAAGAAGTCATCTGGAGGAACGACGGGCGATGCTTTAGCCTCTTAATTCGAACTAGACTTTTCCCTCATTGCATGCATGGTGTCATCAATTATGGGAAGTTTATGGTACTTAGAAAATTGAACTTCAGTCCACATGACTAATGACAAAGAGTTATTCTATGAACTAGATGAGAAAGATCTCCAGATGCATATCGAGATGGGCAATGATGGAAAGTATAGCCTTAGTAGATTGGTCACAATTACTTTTCATAGGGAGCATGGCTATCTACTCACCTTGAATAATGTTATGTATGTTCCCGGGCTGATGAAGAACTTGGTATCCATTTCCATGCTTAAGGATAAAGGCTATGATTTGATCTTCTCAAAATGAGAGGCATTCCTTCAACACATAGCCATGGGTCAAGTAAAGAAGATAGGGATTTAGGTGAATAATATCTATAAGCTCGAGGTAGAGGAGTGTGCTTCAATGAGCACAAAAGTAGAAAGAGTGTAGAGCCAACGCATTGGTGACTTGTGGCACAAGTGATTGGGCCACTCGCATGATGGGTCTTCAAAGATATTGCAACAAATCTATACCGGTCTTCCAAAAGGTATGCTTGAGCAAGTTGATACATGAAAGGGGTGTAATTTGGGGAAATATGCCAAGTCTTCCTTTCACAACAGAGACAGTCAAGTAGAGGATATTCTAAAGCGATTCCATTTAGATGTGTGTGGACCATTACCAACAACATCAACATCCAAACATAGGTATTATGTTATATTTATTGATCACTTTTCCTGAAAATGTTAGATATTTTTCATGCAGAAAAAAGATCAAACTTTCACAAAGTTTTGTGAGTTTAAACCATTGGTGGAGAAAGGGTCGAGAAAAAATGTTAAATCTCTACGAAGTGGTAACAGTGGTGAATATGTCTCAAACAAGTTTAAGAACTTTTGTTCAGTAGAAGGGATTAAATGGGAGTTGACGACACCCCATAACCCTTAGCAGAATGGGGTGGTTGAGAGGAAGAACAAAATATAGTAGGGGCAGCGAGGGAAATGTTGCATGATCAGGGCCTACCACTTCACTTGTGTGCTGAGGCATGAAAAATAGTGGTTTATGTTCAAAATTGTAGCCCACATCAGATACTTGAGATGAAGACACCAGATGAGGCTTATTCTGGTAAGAGGCCAGATGTTGGTCACTTTAGGATTTATCGCTCATCGGTATATTTGCATGTGAACAAAGATGCATAGAAGAATCTTGAGCTGACAACCAAGTTAGGGATATTTGTGGGATACACTAATACACCTCACTGTTTCTAGGTGTGGTTTGCAGGGATGTCATATTCAATGATGAGATGGTTGTGTGAATTTCCCTTGAGAGGGAACTTTAGCTACATGCAGATCAAGATATTTTAGCTCCTAAGATTAAGGAGCCTCATATTGATGTGGAGAATCCACATACAGAGGATATGGGAGTGGAGACATCCACTCAAGGATAGTCTTCTAGAGAGGGATGAAATCACACTAGAGAGGTTGACAGATTGTTGGATGATGCACAGGAGAATGTGGGAGCACCGACTTCATAGCACAAGTTGAGGGAATCACCTCAGAGGTACAATGGATACATGGACCTTATGGGTAACTGTGTTGTGACAAAGTCATCTTCATTTAGTGAAGCAATGCAGCAATCGATTTAGGTTGATGCCATAATGGAGGAGTATGACTCCATAGTTCATAACAATATTTGGGATGTGGTACCTATACCAGAAGACAAGTGAGTGGTGAGGGTCTGTTGGATTTATAAGGTAAAGCAAGATGCAGAGGGTAGTGTGGAGAAGGATAAGGCTATAATTGTGGCCGATGGCTTTTTAGAGGTAGAGAGGATTCACTATGATGAGACCTTTTCTCTTTTTGCAAGGTACTCAACAATCAGATCTGTAGTGGTACTATCAGCAAAGATGGGTTGGAAGATACATCATATTTATGTAAGGACAACCTTCCTTAATGCCATGATTGAGGAAGTGATGTAGATCAAGAATCGTGAAGTTTCTGAGACCTTTGACCATCACTCACATGTGTGCCATCTTAAGAGTGAAGAAACCACACCATGCTTGGTAAACTAGGATAGATAGCTACTTCACCAGGTTTGGCTTCATGAAGAGTGAAGCATATATGAACCTATAACACATAGTGGTGGGAGATAAGTTTCTGATCATTTTAATTTATGTTTATGATCTCATACTGATAGGTGATGATGAGCTGATCAAGTCTTCCAAGGAGGATGTTACAAGAGAGTTTGAGATGAGGGACATGTGCCTCATGCATTACTTCCTTTGCATGGTGGTATGGTAGGGTGACGGGGAGTTTTTTATGTCTTAAGGTAAGTATGCCAATGAGATACTCAAGAGATTTTTCATGTAGAGCGGCAAACCCATGGAGATTCCTCTAGCAATTAACTAGACAAAGGAGGATGCTACGTCATGGGAAGTAGAGGAAGGTATTGTTTACAGGAAACTTGTGGGTTCACTCATGTACATGGTGAACACATGACCAAATATTTGCTATCAAATTAACCACATTAGTCAAGCGATGGTTAGGCCTACCAAGTTGTATTGAAGGTGAAAAAGTATGTGTTGAGACACCACAAAGGCCCTTCTCATTATGGATTATGGTACAAATGGGAAGAGGGAGTGAAGCTTCAAGGATTCATAGATGTAGATTGGGCAGGGAGTCCATCTGACGAGAGGAGAACATCAAGAGGCATCTTCAGTATTGGCTTAGTGACAGTTTCTTAGTACATAAGGAAACAAATATCAATTTCACTCCGTTCAGTAGAGGTAGAGTACATTGTTGCGATTCAAGAAGCATGTGAGGCCATTTGGATGAGGAAGATCATGGTTGGCTTGTTTGGTCATTAGTTGAATCTACTTGTGATTTACTGCGATAATCTTAGTTGTATCAAACTCTCTGAAAATCCAACTTTTAATAATCGGTCCAAGAATATTGATATTTGATATCATAATCTCGTAGATTGTGTATTGATGCGGATTATGTTGTTAGAGTATGTTCCCACAAAGGATCAAGATGATGACATATTATGAAGGCATTGTCAAGATGTAAATTAGAGTTTCACAGAGACAAGATCAAGGTAGTTGATAATCCATTTCTTATTGAGAGGGAGTGATAAGAAATGGCAACAATAAATTCCAGTTTACATTTGTCCTTGAATCTAAATTGTGAATTAAAATCAAATTCTATTCTCATATCAACTTGTGAATAGTTAATTAAGTTTAATTAACTTAATTAGCTTAGTAATTTTGAGTTGGAAGTCTTTTATAAGTCATGTATATGTTCTCGCTAAGTTTTAGTGGTTCAGGATGAGTTTAATTGTGAGTTGTAATTAGATAACTCAATGTACTAAGTTATGTTTAGCTAAATTATTTTGAAACTGTTTGAGGAACTAATAAAGAGTTAACAGTCAGTTGGTGCACTAGTGCATCCACAAGTGTAACTCTAGTTAACTAAAGATTTCCCTCATCGGGAACTCAATCATGTCGATTCTAAGAAAGACCTAGTTAAGACTAGAGTGTAGGAACAATGTACTATCACTTGTATGATTTATTGTGTTGTATAGATCATGCATGCAATCATGAAGTCAACCTAGATTAGATTTCACAATTTTGGAGGCACTAGATTCCCACTAATATTGCTTATTCATCTGTATGAATTGCGCAAGGAAATAAGGGCTTGAAGGGCAACAAAATTGGCTAGGTATTGGTCAAGAGCTTGCTTGTGAGTTGTGAGAGTTGAGCATACTTGTGTAGAATTATTCTAGTGAGAACACACTTTGTATCTTGAGTCATATTTCTAATATATGTAGTATAGATAGTGGGGTTTGGAGCAATGGCTTATCCAAGATACATCTTGTGTTATGTGCCACTGATTTATCTTCTTCTTGTTCATATTGTTTTCATCAATCTATTGGCTTATGCTGGTTGAAAGTAGAAGTAGATTCTTGTCATGTGCTTTAGTACATTGCATGAGCTTGTGAATCTATAGGATTTTATACATAAAATTTCTCTTGAAATGTGGTAGGTGCATTAAATAATCCAAAGGGAAGTACCCTATAGACATATTGTTAGGCCCCTATACTACTAGTGTCACCCCTTATTGTCATTAGTACAAACCACTTATTATATTGATGTACCCATGTAGTGCCCATATTGTTACTATTGTGCCCCATAGAAGCCCACTATTATTATTATTGTGCCCTTACATTATTATTGTTATGTCGGCTCTGGTTATGTTATAACCCCTTAGACTCCTATATATAGAAAGGAGGTCTTTCATTTTGTATCATCGAAGAATTGTTCATTTATGTAATGTAAAGGAGGTGGCCCCCTCGAAGAGGCTGAATTCTAAGGCGTTGATCTATCTTTTCTATCTTTTCTTGAGCTGGTTTCATAACATTTGGTATCAGAGCTTTGGATTCTAGGGTTTCGCTGCTCCAACAAAGTCATCGTGGAATTTTCGCTATAACTTTTTTTCTATGACGTTTCAGAAGTCGCAAAAAAAAAAAAATTGAGAAGAATTGGCGCTGAACTTTGGTTCCAAATTTCAGAGATTTTTGCGAGATATTTTTGGAGATATGATCTGAGGAAGTTGGCCTTTTTGCAGACTCCTGAATTACACTCAAAACAGGTGACCTGGGGAAAATCGTCATAACTTTATTTCT